>NW_026508537.1:0-13973 GCF_026875155.1 Cherax quadricarinatus
ACCACCCCCAAAAACCCCAAAACCAAAAATCCCTTTACACCACCCCCAAACCCACCACCACACAACAAACCACACACACACCACACACAACCAACCCACCCACACCACACACAACCACACACAACCACACACACACACACACACACACACCACCCCACACAAAACACACCACACACACCACAAACAACACACACACACACACCACCACACACACACACACAACACACCCCCACACCACACACACACCACACACCCCACACACACACACCACACCACACAACCACACACCACACCCACAACCACACAACACCACACACACACACACACACACCACACACACCACACAACAACACACACACACACACACACACACACACCACACACACACCACACCACTCACACCACACACACCACACCACACACACACCACACACACCCCACACACCACCAACACACACCACACAACACACACACCACCACACACACCACACACACACACCACACACAAAACCACCACAACACACCACACACAACACCACACACATACACACACACACCAACCACACACACAACAACACACACCACACACACCACACACCACACACACACACCACCACACAACACCACACACCACCACACACACACACACCACACACACACACACCACACACCACACACAACACCACACACCACACACACCACACACACACACACCACACACACCACACACCACACACACACCACACACACCACACAACACCACAACACACCACACACACACACACACACACCACACACACACACACACACAACCACACCACACACACCACACACACACCACACACACACCACACACACACACACACACACCCACCACACACACACACACACACACACACAACACACCACACACACACCACACACCACCACACACACACAACCACACACACACACACACCACACACCAACACCACCACACACCACACACACACACACCACACACCACAACCACACCACACACACCACACAACACACCACACACACCACACAACACACACACACACACACACACACACACACACACATACCACACACAACCACACACACACCCACACACACCCACACACACACCACACACACCACACCACAACACACACACACACACACACACACACACCACACACACACACACCACACACACACACACACACACACACACACACAACACACACACCCACACACACACACAACACACACCACACACACACCACAACACACACCACCCACACACACACCACCACCCACACACACACACACCACACACACACACATGCACACACACACACAGCCTGACGACACTGGAGGACAGGAGAGATAGGGGGGACATGATAACGACATACAAAATACTGAGAGGAATTGACAAGGTGGACAAAGACAGGATGTTCCAGAGATTGGACACGGTAACAAGGGGACACAGTTGGAAGTTGAAGACACAGATGAATACAGGGATGTTAGGAAGTATTTCTTCAGCCACAGGTAGTCAGTAAGTGGATAGTGTGGAAGCGATGTAGTGGAGGCAGGATCCATAATAGCTTAAGCAGAGGTATGATAAAGCTCACGGCTCAGGGAGAGTGACTAGTGCGATCAGGAAAGGCGGGGCCAGGAGCTCGGATTTGACCCCGCAACCTCAACTAGGTGAGTACAACTAGGTGAGTACACCACACACACAACACACACACACACACACACACACACCCCACACACACACACACACCAGGCACCCACACACACACCCCACACTACACACACACACACACACACACACCCCTACACACACCCACTACACAACACACTACACCACACAAAACACACTACACACACTACACCAACGCCACACACACCAAACACACACACCCCACACACCACCCCCACACACACACCACACACCCCACACACAGACCAACACACACACCACACACACCGCACCACACCACACCACCCAAACCCACACAAAACACCCCCACCCCACACCAACACACACACACACACACCACCACACAACACCACACCCACTCACCCCCACACACCACCACACCCCACACACACCACACACACACACCACACAAACACCCACACACACACCCACCCACACCACACCCACACACCACACACACACCACACACACACACCACACACACACCCACACACACACACACCACACACCCCACCCACACCACACACACACCACACACACACACACACACACCACACACAACACCACACACACACCCCCCACACCCACACACCATGCACACACATGCACAAAACACCACACACATGCACCACACACACAGCACACACACACACATGCGCACACCGCACCACATCGCACACACACACACCACCACAAAACACACACACACACACACACACACACACACACACCACACAGACACACACACACACCACACAGAACACACACAACACACACACACACACACACACCACACAGAAAAAACCCCCCGCACCCCCAAAACACCCCAAAAAAAAAAAAAAAAGGGGAAAAAAAAAAACCCCCCCCCCCGGGGGCCCCCCCCGGGGAAAAAACCCAAACCCCCCCAAATTTAAAAAAAAAAAAAAACCCGGGGGGCCCCCCAAAAAAAAAAACCCCCCCCCAAAAAAACCCCCCCCAAAAAAAAATTTAAAAAACCCCCCACACAAAAACCCACACCCCCCCCCCCCCAAAAAAAAAAAAACCCCCCCAACACACACCCCACACCCAAAACCCCCAACCCCCCACCCCCAACAAAACCACACACAAAACCCCCCCCCACCCCCCCCCAAACCCACACCCCCCCACCCCCAAAAACCCCCCCCCCCACCCCCACCCACCCCCACACCCCCCCCCCCCCCCCCAAAAAAACCCAACAAAAAACCCCCCAAAAACCCCCCCCCCCAAAAAAACCCACACAAAACCCCCCAAAAACCCCCAAAACCAAAAAAAAAAAGGGGGAAAAAACCCCAAAAAAAAAAAAAAACCCCCCCCCCCCAAAAACCAAAAAAACCCCCAAAAAAAAAAAAAAACCCCCCCCCAAAAAAAAACCCCCCCCCCCCCCCCCCCCCCAAAAACCCCCCCCCCCCCCCCCAAAAAAAAAAAAACCCCCCCCACCCCCCCCCCCCAAAACAAAAAACCCAAAAAAAAACCCCCCCCCCCAAAACCCCCCCCCAAAAAAACCCCCCCCAACCCCCCCAAAAAAAAACCCAAAAAAAACCCCCCCCCCCAACCCCCCCCCCCCAAAAAAAGGGGGAAAACAAAAAAAAAAAAAAAAAAACCCCCCCAAAAAAAAAAAAAAAAAAAACCCCCCCCCCCAAAAAAAACCCCCCAAAAAAAAAAAAAAAAACCAAAAAAAAAAAAAAAAAAAAAAAACCCCAAAAAAAAAAAAAAAAAAAAAAACCCCCCCAAAAAAAAAAAAAAACCCCCCAAAAAAAAAAAAACCCCCAAAAAAACAAAAAATTTTCCCCCAAAAAAAATAAGGGGGGGGGGAAAAAAAAAAGGGTTTTTAAAAAAAAATTGGGGGGGGTTTTAAAAAAAAAGGGGGGGGGGGGGGGGGGGGGGGGGGGGGGGGGGGGGGGGGGGGGGGGGGGGGGGGGGGGGGGGGGTTTTTTTAAAAAGGGAAAAAAAAAAAAAAGGGGGGGAGGGGGGGGGGAAAAAAAAATTTTAAAAAAAAAAAAATTTTTTAAAAAAAAAGGAAAAAAAAAAAATTTTTTTTTCCCCCCGGGGGGGGGAAAAAAAAAAAAAAAAAAAAAAAAAAGGGGAAAAAAAAGGGGGGGGAAAAAAAAGGAAAGGAACAGAGGGGGGAAAAGGAAAAAAAAAAAGGGAAAAAAGAAGGGGGGGGGGGGGGAAACCCAAAAAGGGAAAAAAACCCCCCCCTTTTTGGGGAAAAAAAAAAAAAAAAAAAACCCCCCCCTTTTTTTGGGGGCCCCCCGGCCTTTTCTTTAAAAAAAATTTTTTGGGGGCCCCCCAAAAAAACCCCCCCCAAAAAAAAAAAAAAAAAAAAAACCCAAAAAAAAAAAGGGGGAATTTTAAAAAAAAAAAAAACTTTAATTTAAAAAAAGGGGGGGGGGGGGGAAAAAAAAAGAAAAACAAAAAAAAAGAAAAAAAAAACCCCCAAAAAAAATTTAAAACCCAAAAAAAAAAAAAGGGCGGAAAAACCACCCCTTAACCCCAAAAAAAAAAACCCCCCCCCCCCCTTTTTGGGTTTCCCCCCCCCCCCGGGTTTTTTTAAAACCCCCCAAAAAATTTGGAAATTAAAAAAAAAATTTTCCCCAAAACCCCAAAAAAAAAAAAAAGGGGGGGGTTTTAAAAAAAAAAAAAAAATTGGGGGGGAAAAAAAAAAAAAAAAAAAAAAAAAGGGGGGGGAAAAAAAAAGGGGGGAAAAGGATTTTTTCCCCCGGGGAAAAAAAAGGAAGCCCCGGGGGGGAAAAAAAAAAAAAAAAAGGGGGGGGGGGTTTTTTAAAAGGGGAAAAAAATTTGAGGAAACCCCCCGGGAAAAAAAAAAAAGGGGGAAAAAAGGGGAAAAAAATAAGCAAAAAGGGAAAGGGAAAAAAACCAAATTAAAAATTTTTTAAAAAAAAAGGGGGTTTTGGGGGGGAAAAAAAGGGAAAGAAAAAAAAAAAAAATTTTAAAAAAAAAAAAAAAAAAAAGGGGGAAAAAAAAAAAAGGGGGAAAAAAGGGGGGAAAAAAATTTTTGGGGGGGGAAAAAAAAAAAAAGGGAAAGGGCCCAAAAAAAAAAAAAAAACCCAAAAAAAAAAAAAAAAAAAGGGGGGGAAAAAAAAAAAAAAAAAATTTTTTTTGGGGAAAAAAAAAAGGGGGCCAGGGCGGGGGAAAAGGAACCGGAAAAAAAAAAAAAACCAAAAGGGGAAAAGGAAAAAAAAAGGAAAAACCCGGGGGGTTTAAAAAAAGGGAGAACCGGGGGTTTGGAAAAAAAACCCAAAAAACAAAAAAAGGGGGGAAATTTAAAAAAAGGTTTTTGGGGAAAAAAAATTTGGGAAAAAAAAATTAAAGGGCCGGCCCAAAAAAAAGGGTTCCCCCCAAAAAAAAAACCAAAAAAAAAAAAAAAAAAAAGGAAAAAATTTTAAAAAAAAAAAACCCCCCCCAAAAAAAAAATTTTTAAAACCCCAAAATTTTTTTAAAAAAAAAAAACCCCCCCCAAGGGGAAAAAAAAGGGGTTTTTAAAAAAGTTTTTTAAAAAAACCCCAAAAATTTTTAAAAAAAAAAAACCCCTTCCAAAAAAAAAAAATTTTTTTTGGTTTTTTTAAAAGGGGTTAAAAAAAAAGGGGGGGAGGGGGGGGGAGGGGAGAAGAGAGAAAAAAAAAAAAAAAAGGGGGGGGGGAAAAATTTTTTTTTTAAAAAATTTTTTTAAAAAAAATTTTTTAATTTTTTTTTTAAATTTTTTTTTTTCCCAAATTTAAAATTTCCCTTTCCTTTTTTTTTTTAAAAAAAGGAAAAAAAAATTTTTTTTTTATAAAAATTTTTTTTTTAAAAAAACCCCAACCCCTTTTTTTTTCCGGGGGGAAAAATTTTTTCCCCCCAAAATGGTCTGCAAGCATTCTTGTTCCTATTTTCCCCCGGGTTCCCTTTTTCCATGGTTGAAATTTTTTCTTGGTGAAAAACCCTTTTACCCTGTTCGTCACTAACTGCCCCCAAAAATTCGCTGGAAAAAAGTCTAAATGTGAGTCCAAAATGGAGTTAAGTTACATGTTACATGCCATGTTTTTGAAAACCTTGATTGAGGTTTTACCAATTCTTCCAAAAGGGTTTCCTTTCCCCTTTGTTTCCCAAGGGAAAACCCCCTTCGCCATAACTTGAAAACTTCCCAAGCAGTTTCTCCTTTCCATGAAAGGGCTGATTCAAAGCACCATCTTTAAGAACTCTCGAATCCGGGACCAATTTAAGACTCCCTTTTCTATCTTAGCGTGTTTGTGAGGGGGAAATTTTATGTTAAAAAATTGAAAAGTTGGACCCGGGCTTGTCCAAAACTTTTGAAAATTTTTTTATGAGCCCAGTTTTTTTTTGGGAGTGGGTAGTAGCAAAATTTTGGTTTTGGGTTTGTTTTAGGATGGGTGTTGAACATTTTTCATCCCCGGCTCAATGATTTTACGAGGGGGGCCAGTCTTTCCGAAAGTAAGGGGGGGAATCTTGCCCCAAATGCCCATCACATAGAAAAGGGGCAGACTTGGTGTAAACCGTTCCGTTTGGCTAAGAAAAAACACCCACCTTTTTCCCCAGTATATAAACTTGCAATATCAACCAAATTTTTTTCCCACTGCTGGAACAATAATAAGGTCATGGGACTGTGGTTAAAAAAAAACATACTGCCACAAACCCGTTGGAACCCGTTTGTGACACGTAGGGTATATTGAAAAGTAGAGCTAAAAAAGCAAAAAATAACTAAGAAATTTTTAACATCAGGGGCCTAAAAAAATTCGAAATTGTTTTTTGGGGCTTGGAAAACTTTTTGGGGGGGTTTACCAGTGACGTACCAAAATAAGAAAAGGGACAAAAGCTTGAAATCAGGGCAGAGTAATTATTGGGGAAAAAATGTGAGTATGGGGAAAAAATAACAAAACGGGATACCACAAAGATTCAGTTGGAAAGAAAATTTGTTTGGAAAAAAAATAAACGAAATGATGGGAACAAAATGCAAGGGGGCAAAGAAAGGTTTTTCCCAAAGGGGAATAGAAATAATTTGGGAAAACTATAACGACCCTTGGTTTACTCAAAAAGGGGAAGGCAAAAGGGCCCCGAAAAATAAATTAAAATTAGTCGAAGAAACCAGGGAAAAGAGATGCACGATAAGGATTAGGGCCCCCGACAGTTGAAAACGACATAGCATAGAAAGTCAAGTTGCCCCCAAGCTGTTGTATGCCACAAAAATGAGGGGGGGACAAGGTCAAGAACGGTAATCAGGCGAGGAAGGAAGGTGGGAAGTCACAAAAATGAAAACCCAAAATGTGAGGGGGCCCCTGAGATTTTTTGGGGAAATATTTTTCAGGGTTTTTGGGGGAATGAAAGGGACCAGGAAGGCGTAGGGGGGGCACCAACAGGGGTACACCAACAAATTTTGGGTGCAATTTCACAAAAACCCAGGGGGAGGGGAAAAGCTCCTAAGTGAACCCGATACCTCAAAGGGGGATGGACCGGAAAAAATCTTTTCTGTGGGCCCCTTTGGATGGAGAGAGATTGGGGTGTTGCCCCCTAACCCCCAATTTTCAAAAACATCATTGAAACTAGGCAACCCACCTGAGGGATTGGGGGACAAAATGTAGTCCCCATTTTTTAAGAAAAACAGCAAGGGGGCACTAAAAAAAACAGACGTGTCACTGGGGCCCTGTTAAATATGTAAAGCCAAGGAGAAGGGTTTTAGGAACCTGGAAAAAAACAAGCTTATAAATGGGCAACAAGCACGGATTCGGAAAAGGGAAAAACCCTTTTCACAAAACTATTTGGGTTTTATGACAAGGTTAAAAGAAGTAAGGCCCCGAGAGAGGGGTTGGGTAGATTAAAATTTTTTTTGGATTGCCCAAAGGGTTTGCCCCGTTTTCCCGACAAGAGATTAGTGCAAATACTGAAAGGGGCAGTCACGCATAGCTTTAAGGGGGCACTGAATGCTCAGAGAAAACCCGACAGGGGGGCAACAAAAAATCATGGTACCCTAAAAGGGTGTCAAGGTGGGCGCCGTGAGGAAACGGGGGTTTCCCCATGGGTTGGGCCTAGGGCCCGTGTTATTTTTTTGGGATATAAGAATAAATGACTGAAGGGGTAGACCCGAAGTGTCCCCGTTTACAGATGATGTGAATTTTAAAAAGGGAAAAATTTAAAAGGGGCGAGGAAACAGGGAGGACTACAAAGGGGACCTGGACAGGCTGCAAGCCCGGGCCAGCAATGGCTACTCGAATTTTTTAAAACCCCCCCAAATGCAATCATGAAATCGGGGGGGGCAAAGAAAACTTTAGATTTGAGTAAATTCCCCAGGTGGCCTCACTTTAAAGGGAAAAAGGGTTTTGGGGTGGGGTAAATATCGACAAATTTTCTGAGGACACAACGAGATAAAAATTCTGCAAAAATATGGGGCCCGGCAAACCTGGAAAAGATTCCAGTTCTTCGTAAGGGAAACGTTCAAGACTCGTAAACCGTGTACGCAGGCCCCCACTGGAGTTTACGTGTAGTTTGGAAAATTTGAACCCGGGCAAGCACTTCAAGAAATTAGAAAAAATGAAAGGTTTGCAACCCTTTCTAGTTCCCGAGCTAAGGGAATGTTCTAAAGAAAAAGGTTAAGGGAAAAAACCGACGACACTGGAAGACAGGAAAGGGTTAGGGGGACGAAAAGACATACAAAATACAGAAAAAAATAGATTTTGATGGACAGAGACAGGATGTTCCGGGGGATGGGGCACAGGAAAAAAAGGGGCCCTTTAAAAATTTATTTAAAGGGGTGTTAGGAAATTTTTCTTCCCGTACAGAAATTTTTCAGGGAAATGGAACAGTCGGGAAAAAAGACATAGTGGGGGCGGTCCAACATAGTTTTTTAAGGGCGAGGTATATAAAGTCATGGATTTAGCGTTTAGTGGAGGCCCGGGGCCCGGAGCTAAGAATCGCCCCCCGCAACCACAAATAGATTTAGTACAAATAGTTGGTACACCACACAGTAGGGACACCGAGCGCGCGAGCATTTTCCCTGCTCCCCGAAAATAAGTTTTTTTGAGGCTACCCAAGTTTTTTTTGCAAATTTTGCAAAGTGTGTTGGGTAGTGAAAAATCCTAGAAGCGATTTTCAATCTGCCCTGGGGCCCCCAATTGGGGAGAAACCACAATTTTTTAAGTGAAAACTAAAAGTTTAAAATGGTGGCGCCAAAATCAGAGAGGGAGGCTAGGGGGGGTGGTAAGGCGCGTTGTCATGCGTCCCCAAGAAAGTAAAAAAGTGAAACAATCGTGTGTTCCCGTGACCCAAAATTTCATTTAATAGGGTACATTATTAAAAGAGAAGAAATTTTAGGTGGGTCTATCAGGTGTCACATCGAAACTGGGCCAAAATACCGGCTTTCAAAAGCTGCATTTCAAGTACGTTTCTCACCTTGAGTGGTTGTGTGGGTTCCGGGTTTTCAGGGTTTCCCAAATTAAACCCCCAAGCTGATTTTGAAGGTCTTCCCCTAACAAAGAAAAAAGGGACTCAGTTTCAATAAGGGAAAAGCAAAAAAGGGAATTCATGAAAAGGCGAGTAACTTACTATAAGAGGTGGGGGACAAAACTTAAAAGGGAACATTGTAAGCAGGTGCAGGTTAAGTCCCCGGGGGGGGGGTCAGGGAAAAGAAGTTGTTTGGTTTAGTCAAGGGGCCCCTGGCTACATTACACCCCAAAAAGTCACCTACCCCACACACACACATATCCAGACCACACATACACTCCCCCCCCCCACAACATTCCCCTCCTTCCCCGATCCCTCCCCCCCCTTTTTTCACCCTCCCCCTCCCCCCCCTCCCCCCTTCCCCCCCTCCCTCCCCCCACTCACCCACTTTTTTCCCCCCATTTCCCACTCTAAATTCCCCCCCAAATCCCCCCCCTCCAATCCTCCCCCCACATGCCACAGTTTTTTCCCCTACCTCCCCCCCCACACTCTGGCATACCCCACTACTAACGTAGCACACAGAAATTAAAAAGGGGTTTCCCCCCCTGAGGGAATCAGGATAAAAAAATGGGTTGCCAAAAGCAAAAAAGAAAATACAGCCTCCCTCCAAAAAACCCCATAGAAGCTTCCCAACCCGGCAACCCCAGTGCAACCCTCTAAACCAAAAAAACCCAAGGGCCCCAAATTTCCCCTTTCCCCCACCCTGCATTACAAACTCCCCCCCCACAGCAAAACCCAAACCCTAGTTTTCCCTTTTCAGGTTCCCCCCCTTCCCCAATACACCCCCCAGATCACAGTTTTAAAAAAAAGGGTTTAAAAAAAGTGGTATACAAATGCAAAAATGGAAAAAAAAATAATTTTGAGGATTTGGGATGAAAAAACAAAGGAGACATCCCCCGGGCATAATAGCCTACCCCAAAAAAAAACTCACGAATAAAAAACAGATTCAATTTCATCCAGAATCAAATTTCCCCAGGAAGACAGAGGGGGGAAAAGGGGGGGAGGATTGCATTTCAAAAAAAAAACCCGTGGGGTTTTGAGAAAAAGGAAGGAATGGATGGCACGGGCGAAAGGGACTACTTAGTAGGAACAATCCAGTCTGAGGGACATAAGGTGATAATTGCAGTAATGTACAACCCACCACAGAACTGCAGGAGGCCAAGAGAAGAATACGATGAGAGCAACAGAGCAATGGTCGACTCACTAGCCGAGGTGGCCAGGAGAGCACACATGGGGGGAGCAAAGTTACTAGTTTGGGTATTTCAATCACAAGGAGATTGACTGGGAAAACCTGGAGCCCCATGGGGGTCCGAAACATGGAGAGCCAAGATGATGGATGTGGTACTGGAAAACCTCATGCATCAACATGTTAGAGACACTACCAGAGAGAGAGGAGAGGATGAACCAGCAAGACTGGACCTTGTATTCACCTTGAGTAGTTCAGACATCCAGGATATCATGTATGAAAGGCCCCTGGGAGCTATTGATCGTGTGGTTCTGTGCTTCGACTACATAGTTGAGCTCCAAGTGGAGAGAGTAGCAGGAATAGGCTTGGGAAAAACCAAACTACAAAAGGGGGAACTACTCAAGGATGAGGAACTTCCTTCAAGACATTCAGTGGGAGAGGGAACTGACAGGAAAACCAGTACAAGGAATGATGGACTATGTGGCAACAAAATGAAAGGAGGCAGAGGAGAGGTTGGTTCCCAAGGGAAACAGAAATAATGGGAAGAACAGAACGTGTCCTTGGTTCACCCAAAGGTGTAGGGAGGCAAAAACTAGGTGTACTACAGAATGGAAAAGGTACAGAAGACAGAGAACTCAGGAAAATAAACAGATTAGCTGAAGAGCCAGAAACGAATATGCACAGATAAGAAGGGAGGCTCAGCGACAATATGAAAATGGCATAGCATCGAAAGTCAAGACTGACCCGAAGCTGTTGTACAGCCACATCAGGAGGAAAACAACAGTAAAAGACCAGGTAATCAGACTGAGGAAGGGTGATGGGGAATTCACAAGAAACGACCGAGAGGTATGTCAGGAGCTCAACACGAGATTTATAGAAGTATTTACAGTGGAAACCAGTAGGACTCCAGGAAATCAGAACAGGGGGGTACACTAACAAGTGCTGGATGAGGTACATATAATCAAGGAGGAGTTGAAGAAGCTGCTATGCGAACTTGGCACCTCAAAGGCGGTGGGACCAGACAACATCTCTCTGTGGGTCCTTAAAGAGTGAGCAGAGATATTGTGTGCCCCATTAACAAAGATCTTCAACACATCATTTGAAACTGGGCAACTCCCCGAGGTATGGAAGATGTCAAATGTAGTCCCAATTTTTAAAAAGGGAGACAGACATGAGGCACTAAACTACAGACCTGTGTCACTAACGTGTATAGTATGCAAAGTCATGGAGAAGATCATCAGGAGGAGAGTGGTGGAGCACCTGGAAAGAAACAAGTGTATAATTGACAACCAGCACGGTTTCAGGGATGGAAAATCCTGTGTCACAAACCTACTAGAGTTTTATGACAACGTGACAGAAGTAAGACAAGAGAGAGAGAGGGGTGGATCGACTGCATTTTTTTGGACTGCAAGAAGGCCTTCGACACAGTTCCTCACAAGAGGTTACTGCAAAAGCTAGAGGATCAGGCACATATAACAGAAAAGGCACTGCAATGGATCAGAGAATACCTGACAGGGAGGCAACAACGAGTCATGGTACGTGACGAGGTGTCAGAGTGGGCGCCTGTGACAAGCGGGGTTCCACAGGGGTCAGTCCTAGGACCTGTGCTGTTCTTGGCATATGTGAACGACATAACGGAAGAGATAGACTCAGAAGTGTCCTTTTTTGCAGATGATGTGAAGTTAATGAGAAGAATCAAATCGGATGAGGATCAGGCAGGACTACAAAGAGACCTGGACAGGCTACAAGCCTGGTCCAGCAACTGGCTCCTTGAGTTTAACCCTGCCAAATGCAAAGTCATGAAGATTGGGGAAGGGCAAAGAAGACTGCAGACGCAATATAGTTTAGATGGCCAAAGACTGCAAACCTCACTCAAGGAAAAAGATCTGGGGGTGAGTATAACACCGAGCATATCTCCTGAGGCACACATCAATCAGATAACTGCTGCAGCATACGGGCGCCTGGCAAACCTACGGATAGCATTCCGATACCTCAGTAAGGATTCGTTCAAGACTCTGTATACCATTTACGTCAGGTTCATACTGGAGTATGCAGCACCAGTTTAGAATCCACACCTAGTCAAGCACGTCAAGAAATTAGAGAAAGTGCAAAGGTTTGCAACAAGACTAGTCCCAGAGCTACGGGGATTGTCCTACGAAGAAAGGTTGATGGAAATCGGCCTGACGACACTGGAGGACAGGAGGGTCAGGGGAGACATGATAACGACATATACTGCGCAGAATAGACAAGGTGGACAAAGACGGGATGTTACAGTGATGGGACACAGACACAAGAGGTCACAATTGGAAGTTGAAGACTCAGATGAATCAAAGGGATGTTAGGAAGTATTTCTTCAGTCATAGAGTAGTCAGGCCGTGGAATAGCCTAGAAAGTGACGTAGTGGAGGCGGGAACCATACATAGTTTTAAGGCGAGGTATGATAAAGCTCATGGGGCAGGGAGAGAGAGGACCTAGTAGCAATCAGCGAAGAGGCGGGGCCAGGAGCTATGAATCGACCCCTGCAACCACAAATAGGTGAGTACAAATAGGTGAGTACACACACACACACGGTAATCAGGTAATCAGGCTGAGGAAAGAAGGTGGGGAGCTCACAAGAAACGACCAAGAGATATGCGAGGAGCTCAACATGAAATTTCAGGAAGTATTTACAGTGGAGGCTGAAGGGACAACAGGAAGACAAAACAGTGGGGTACAGCAACAAGGGATATACCAACAAGTGTTGGATGAATTACACACAACTGAGGAGGAGGTGAAGAAGCTCCTAAGTGACCTTGATACCTCAAAGGTGGTGGGACTGGACATCTCTAAGCGAGTCCTTAGAGAGGGAGCAGGGACACTATGTGTGCCACTAACCAAAATCTTCAACACTTCCCTTGAAACTGGGCAACTACCTGAAGTATGGAAGAAGGCAAATGTAGTCCCCATCTTTAAGAAGGGAGACAGAAATGAAGCATTAAATTATAGACCAGTGTCACTGACATGTATAGTATGCAAAGTCTTGGAAAAGATTATCAGGAGGAGAGTGGTGGAGCACCTGGAGCGGAGCAAGATTATAAACGACAGCCAGCACAGATTCATGGAAGGCAAATCCTGTGTCACAAGCTTACTAGAGTTTTATGACAAGGTAACTGAAGTAAGAAATGAGAGGGAGGGGTGGGTTGATTGCATTTTCTTGGACTGCAAGAAGGCCTTCGACACAGTTCCTCACAAGAGATTAGTACAGAAGCTAGAGGAACAGGCACGTATAACAGTAAGGGCACTGCAATGGATCAGAGAATACCTAACAGGGAGGCAACAGCGAGTCATGGTCCGTGATGAGGTATCACAGTGGGCGCCAGTGACGAGCGGGGTCCCACAGGGGTCAGTCCTGGGACCAGTGCTATTCTTGGTATATGTGAACGACATGACGGAAGGGGATAGACTCAGAAGTGTCCCTGTTTGCAGATGACGTGAAGTTAATGAGGAGAATTAAATTAGACGCGGACCAGACAGGTCTACAAAGAGACTGACAGGCTGGATGTGTGGTCCAGAAAACTGGCTCCTAGAATTTAACCAGCCAAATGCAAAATCATGGATCGGAAG
>NW_026508539.1:0-14587 GCF_026875155.1 Cherax quadricarinatus
GGAAGCCATAGTGACAAATCCCCATTCAATTTCACCCCATTAATGGTAATCTTGCTTTCTATTGGTAAGCCATGCCTCAATCCATGCTAGAACTTTACCTCCTATACCATGAGCTGCCACTAACCTCAGATCCCCTCTCACTTCCACTGTTGGTGATGCGAAGGCTCTACCACACACTATCTCTGCCCACCCCTCTCACACCCACCCTTGGCTCTTCCCAGATTCAATTCCATGCGCCTCCACGCAAAGCCTTCCTTCATATTTGCAAATAACAATTATTGAAGCCGAGGATGACAGCCAAGTTCCTACAGGCCAAGGGCGTCAAAACGAATCTGGAAAAAGGAGCGGCAAACGTCGGGAATGCATGGAGTAGAATAACAACTACAGAACTGCATTAATCAGCAAACAAAACTACAACTCTGCTGTTTTGACATCTGGACTGTTTCCCTAAATAATAATGATATAATGTACATCCTGGAAAGCAGAAATACACCATCCATGTGAAAGAAAAGTTCGTTTGCTAAGCGAGTGGATGCATTAATGACTGGTGGTGGTAGTATAAGTGGGTGAATGCCTGTTAAGTAAGGGGCGGGCAACGTTACCTTTCCCCTTATTTACCTCACCGGGAGGGAGTTGACAAAGGACCCCCAAGGCGAGTCTTTAATCACTTGACTTCCTGCTCCCACCCAATCTGTAAGTATGGGGTTCAACTCAAATGTTTTTGAGTTTTACATGTTTGTTAGGCGGATCTGACTTGGTTTATGTTAATTAACGTAATTTTTGTTAGTCCACTCAATGAGACTATTGTAACATGCTGGCATTTGAGCTGCCGTCTTCCTCTCACCGTGCCGTTTGTGTTCAAACGAACTCAGTGAGACTATTATAATATGCTTTCATTTGAGCTGCCGTCTCACTCTCGACGTGCCGTTTGTGTTGAAACAAACTCAGTGAGACTACTGTAACATGCTGGCATTTGATCTGCTGTCACCATTTCTTCAAGAGGTCTTCTGTCTACCACTTGACTGACTGCTTGTCCGAGTTTATAGTTGTTGTGTCATTTTGTTTTATAATCTTGTGACTAGGTTTGTGTCATCCGACAAATGCGAGACGAAGCGTACAACATGAGCATCCAGATGGTAACTGCCATCTGTCCATTTGGTATCCAGATGGCAATTGCCATCTGGATACCAAAACCAAGTGCCCCAGCACACCCCAGAGTAACGGAATAACTCTCAGTGTACTGTCACCTTAAGCAACCATCAACTACTGATTAACTGTAACTTACAACTTAGTGACTGTACACTCCGTCTATCCAGTGATCTTTGAATTGCTGCTAGTGTATAAGAATCGAGTCATTCTTCGACTACGTCATCTCTTACTTGTTTCGATTACAGCGCTGAGAAACCTACTAATGTGCTAACCTCTTCTGCACCTAGGAACTCTATCACTGCAAGTTATATATAAGATACAAGGAGAATGGAATCACCAAGTAAGAGAGAGGTGAAGGTTTATGAAGGAGGAGCGGTTAGAGCAAAATATAAATAACTATTGGAACAAAGATGGCCTAGCAATAAGGTTGAAGAGGTATTGAGGAAGATTTAAGAATGAAGTATTAGAGTTCAGCAGAAGTTTGTGCTTACAGGAAAGTGGGTGCGGGAGGGAAGACAAGCGATTGGTGGAAAGATGAGGTAAAGAGAGCAGTAAAAGAGAAAAAATATATGAGGATTTTACAAAGTAGAAGTGATAAAAAGAGGGAGGAGTATATGGAGAAAGAGAGAGTGGTCAGGAGAGTGATGAAAGAATGTAAAAGGAGAGTAAATGAGAGAGTGAGGTAGATGCTATCAACAAATTTTTTTTTGAGAATAAGGAAAATTTTGGAGTGAGATTATTAAGTGTAGAAACCCGAGGGAATGAATGGATTTACGAGTTAAAAATAGGAGAGGAGAGTTATTACATGGAGAGTTTGAGGTATTGCAGAGTTGGAGGGAAGGTTTTGAGGAACTGTTAAATGTTGATGAAGATAGTGAAGAAATAAATGTTGATGACAATATGGAGGCATAACATCCTGTAGGAGTGAATAAGAGCCAATTGTGAGTGTGGGGGAAGTGCATGAGGCAGTGAGTAGAATGGAAGGGGGTACAGCAGTTGGAACTGATGGGATAAAGACAGAAATGTTAAAAGTAGCTGGGGATATAGTATTGGAGTGGTAAGTGCTCGTATTTAATAAGAGTATGGAAGAGGGTAAGGTACTCAGGGATTGGCAGAGAACATGCATAGTTCCTTTATATAAAGGCACAGGGGATAAGAGTGTAAAACTTATAGGGAAATAAGCCTGCTGAGTATACCTCGTAAAGTGTATGGTAGAGTTATTATTGAAAGAAGTGTAAGACGGAAAGCATAACAGAAGATGAACAAGGAGGCTTTGGGTAGGGTAGGGGTTGTGTAGACCAAGTGTTTACAGAGACGCATATTGGCTAACAGCATTTAGATAAGGTTAATGAGATCTTTGTGGAATTTATGAACTAGGAAAAACGTATGATAGAGTGGATGGGGGGGGTACAATGTGGCAGATCTTGCAAATGTAAGGAATAGGAGGTAGGTTACTGAAGGCAGTGAAGAGTTTTTTACGAGGATACTGAGGCTCAGGTTAGAGTATGTAGGAGAAAGGAAGAGTATTTCCCGCTAACCGTAGGCCTTAGACAGGGATGCTTAATGGCACAATGGTTGTTCAATATATTTACAGATAGGGTTGTAAGATAAGTGAATGCTCGGATGTTGACGAGAGGCGTGGGGTTAAAAGATAAAGAATCTAACACAAAGTGAGAGTTGTCACAGATGTTTTATGTTGATGAGACTGTGCTTTTAGAAGATTCTGAAGAGAAGTTGCAGAGGTTGGTGGACGAGTTTGGTAGGGTATGTAAAAGAAGGAAATTAAAAGTGAACATAGGAAAGATTAAGGTGATGCGGATAAAAAAATAGGTAATGAAAGACTGGATGTCAGACTGGAGGGAGGGATTATGGAGAAAGTGTATGTGTTCAGATATTTCTGAGTGGATATTTCGGCAGATGGGTCTGCGAAAGACGAGGTGAATCATAGAATTGATAAGGGGGAAAAAAGGTGAGTGGTACACTGAGGAGTCTGTGGAGCCATGGCAGCAAGGAGGGGAATGTATGAGAGTATAGTAATTCCAATGCGCTTATGTAGGTGTGAAGCATAAGTGGTGAATGTTGCAACAAAGAGAAGGCTGGAGACAGTGGAGATGTCGTATATGAGTGCAATGTGCGGTGTGTATATAATGCAGGGAATCCTTTGTTTGGAAATTAGGAAGAAGTGCGAGGTTACCGAAAGTATTATCCAAAGGATTGAGGAGGAGTTGTTGAGGTGGCTCGAACATTTAGAGAAAATGGAACGAAATAGAATGAATTGGAGAGCGTATAAATCTGCATTAGATGGAAGGCAGGGTAGGAGTCAGCGTAGGAAAGGTTGGAGGGACGGTGTATAGGATGTCTTGTGTGCAAGAGGCTTAGACTTCCAGCAAGCTTGCATGAGTGTGTTAGGAGTGAGGGGAAACAAATGTTTTTTGTGAATTGACGTGTTGTTGGAGTGTGAAGGAATTCAGAGAAATTTGCAGGCTGGACTTGAGTCCTGGAGGAGGAAAGTACAGTGCCTGCATTCTGAAGGAGGGGTGTTGATAAGTTGCAGTTTTATAACTGTAGTGTAGGCGCACAAGACAGTAATGGAGTGAATGATGATGAAAGTATTTCTTCTTTTTCGGGTCAACCTGCTTTTGTGGGAAACGGGCGACGTGTTAATAATAATAATGTGTTCTTGTTTCACACAATTACTTTTAGCATTTAAGTTTTCATGTTTTGCTTTAGACTGGTAATGTTCTTGTACAATTGTTCAATATTTAAAGAATAAATAACGTTTACATGCTTTTTTCTAAGATTGATTATTCATTCCTCTGGTACTAATTTTTCTGTTTTCTTTTCATTAGGTGGAAGTGTACTTTAAAATACACTTCAACTGTCTGAAAGGGCAAATATACCTCATCAAATATCGTAAAACATGAAAAAAGTCAATGATGTTTCAGTCACTGAATCATCACTGAAGCATGTAAATCTTCAGAGTGTTAAACCTGCCCGGCCATAACATGCAGGAAGGGCAATTCCCTTGTATCAGCTCTCATTATGGCAAAAAATACAAATAAAAAAAGGTTCCCCAGAAACGACAATTTGGTTCACCTTCGTTATGATGCAAAATTCACCCACCAAAAAAATTCAAGCCAGAGCTCCTTTGATGTCTTCAAAATGACAGCACAAATTAGCAAGAAAATAGAGAAAGGGAACACTGAAGGAGCAATCAAACTAATCACCAAAATAAAAAATCCAAGAAACTCCATAAGAGCTGAAGCCCTACACGTCAAAAATTCGCCAATATCCTCATACACCAATGATCCTCACCAAGACACCGCTAGAGAACCATTGAGAGTACAAGTAAAACCAGTGTACAATGATCCTCACCATGACACCACCAGAGATCAACAAGTATACAATGATCCTCACCATGACACCACCAGAGATCAACAAGTATACAATGATCCTCACCATGACACCACCAGAGATCAACAAGTATACAATGATCCTCACCATGACACCACCAGAGATCAACAAGTGAACAATGATCCTCACCATGACACCACCAGAGATCAACAAGTGTACAATGATCCTCACCATGACACCACCAGAGATCAACAAGTGTACAATGATCCTCACCATGACACCACCAGAGATCAACAAGTGTACAATGATCCTCACCATAACACCACCAGAGATCAACAAGTGTACAATGATCCTCACCATAACACCACCAGAGATCAACAAGTGTACAATGATCCTCACCATGACACCACCAGAGATCAACAAGTGTACAATGATCCTCACCATGACACACCCAGAGATCAACAAGTCTACAATGATCCTCACCATGACACCACAGAGATCAACAAGTGTACAATGATCCTCACCATGACACCACCAGAGATCAACAAGTATACAATGATCCTCACCATGACACCACCAGAGATCAACAAGTATACAATGATCTTCACCATGACACCACCAGAGATCAACAAGTATACAATGATCCTCCCATGACACCACCAGAGATCAACAAGTGTACAATGATCCTCACCATGACACACCAGAGATCAACAAGTGTACAATGATCCTCACCATGACACCACCAGAGATCAACAAGTGTACAATGATCCTCACCATGACACCACCACATATCCATTAACAGTACAGAACAACAAGTGTACAATTGATCCTCACCATGGCACCACCACAGAACCATTGACAGTACAAGAACAAGTGTACATGATCATCACAATGACACCACCAGAGATCTACAAGTGTACAATGATCCTCACCAATACACCACCATAGAACCAATAAGAGTACAAGTAAAACAAGTGTACAATGATCCTCTCCATGACATCACCAGAGAACCATTGACAGTGCAAGATCAACAAGTGTACAATGATCCTCACCATGACACCACCAGAGATCAACAAGTGTACAATGATCTTCATGACAGCACCAGAGATCAACAAGTGTACAATGATCCTCACCATGACACCACCAGAGATCAACAAGTGTACAATGATCCTCACCATGACACCACCAGAGATCAACAAGTGTACAATGATCCTCACCATGACACCACCAGAGATCAACAAGTGTACAATGATCCTCACCATGACACCACCAGAGATCAACAAGTGTACAATGATCTTCACCATGACACCACCAGAGATCAACAAGTGTACAATGATCCTCACCATGACACCACCAGAGATCAACAAGTGTACAATGATCTCACCATGACACCACCAGAGATCAACAAGTGTACAATGATCCTCACCATGACACCACCAGAGATCAACAAGTGTACAATGATCCTCACCATAACACCACCAGAGATCAACAAGTGTACAATGATCCTCACCATGACACCACCAGAGATCAACAAGTGTACAATGATCCTCACCATGACACCACCAGAGATCAACAAGTATACAATGATCCTCACCATGACACCACCAGAGATCAACAAGTATACAATGATCCTCACCATAACACCACCAGAGATCAACAAGTATACAATGATCCTCACCATGACACCACCAGAGATCAACAAGTGTACAATGATCCTCACAATAACACCACCAGAGATCAACAAGTGTACAATGATCCTCACCATGACACCACCAGAGATCAACAAGTGTACAATGATCCTCACCATGACACAACCAGAGATCAACAAGTGTACAATGATCCTCACCATGACACAACCAGAGATCAACAAGTGTACAATGAAATAAATAATGAATGAACAGAAACACAAGACAGAAGAAAGAAAGACAACCCAGAAGAGAAAAGAAAAAAAAATGAAAGAGGAAAGGGGAAAGAGGGAGAAAAAGAAAAAAGGAGGAATCATGTTAAGTCACGGGTGTTCTGTAGTTTGGAGTATTTTACAATGTAGTGGGAGAGGAAGGCGTCTACAGAGACGAAGCCAGGACTAAGATTCATACAAAGAAAATTGTGTATTACGGAGGATTCAACCAGACGGCGACTGTTAATGTTTTAAGTAGGGAAGACAGTTTTAGCAGAAGATCAGTCAATAGGTGGCTGTGATCTCTGACATGACAGAAAAGAGCATTGTTAGGGTTCTTTCAGGTATAAAAAGGGTTCTTTCAGGTATACAGAAGTAAGATTAGGGACAAGAGTGGCCCACTTAAGAGTAACTCTGGTCAGATCACTGACAGTGATAAGGATATGTGTGAAATTCTAAATACATACTTCCTCTCAGTTTTCACCAAGGAAAATACTAGCGGTATTCCTGAAATAATAGATTACGTAGAACTGGATGATAATAAACTATGTACGATTGCGGTAACTAGTGACATCGTCCTCAGACAAATAGAGAAACTAAAACCTAACAAATCCCCAGGTCCTGATGAACTGTTTGCAAGGGTGTTAAAGGAATGTAAAGAGGAACTTAGCATACCTTTCGCTAATCTTTTTAACATATCACTACAAACTGGCATAGTGCCTGATAACTGGAAAATGGCAAATGTAATACCTATTTACAAGGCAGGTGACAGGTCCTTGGCTTCGAACTATAGACCAATAAGCCTTACCTCCATAGTGGGAAAATTTATGGAATCAATAATTGCCGAAGCAATTCGTAGCCATCTTGACAGGGACAGATTGATTTAATGAATCTCAACACGGTTTTACAAAGGGGCGTTCCTGTCTTACGAATTTACTTAATTTTTTCACTAAGGTGTTTGAGGAGGTAGATCTTGGTAATGAATGATATTGTGTATATGGACTTCAGTAAGGCTTTCGATAGAGTTCCACATCAGAGGCTAATGAGGAAACTTAAGGCAGACGGAATAGGAGGAGAAATTTTTTTCCTGGGTAGAGGCATGGCTGACAAATAGGCAGCAGAGAGTTTGCATAAATGGAGAGAAATCAGAATGGGGGCACGTCACAAGCGGTGTTCCTCAGGGTCAGTGTTTGGCCCGTTGTTGTTCACAATTTACATAAACGACATAGATGAGGGAATAAATAGCGACATAAGCAAATTTGCTGATGACACCAAAAATAGGCCGTCCAATTCATTCTAATGAGGACATTAGAGCACTCCAGGATGATTTGAGTAGACTGACGCAATGGTCGGAGAAGTGGCAGATGCAGTTTAATATTGACAAATGCAAAGTTCTAAATGTTGGACAGTTAAATAACCATGCCACATATAAACTAAATAATGTAGATCTTAATACTACCGATTGCGAAAAGGATTTAGGAGTTCTGGTTAGCAGTAACCTAAAACCAAGACAACAGTGCATTAGTGTTCACAATAAAGGTAACAGAATTCTTGGCTTCATATCTAGAAGTATAAATAATAGAAGTCCTCAGGTTGTTCTTCAACTCTATATATCCTTGGTTAGGCCTCATTTAGACTATGCTGCTCAGTTCTGGTCACCGTATTACAGAATGGATATAAATGCTCTGGAAAACGTGCAAAGGAGGATGACAAAGATGATTCCATGTATCAGAAATCTTCCCTATGAGGATAGACTGAGGACCCTGAATCTGCACTCTCTCGAAAGGCGTAGAATTAGGGGGGATATGATAGAGGTGTATAAATGGAAAACAGGAATAAATAAAGAGGATGTAAATAGTGTGCTGAAAATTTCCAGCCATGACAGGATTCGCAGCAATGATTTCAAGTTGGAAAAATTCAGATTAAGGAATAATATAGGAAAGTACTGGTTTGGTAATAGAGTTGTGGATGAGTGAAACAAGCTCCCGAGTACAGTTATGGAGGCTAAACCGTTGTGTAGTTTTAAAAATAGATTAGATAAATACATGAGTGGGTGTGGGTGGGTGTGAGTTAGACCTGACTAGCTTGTGCTGCTGGGTCTGGTACAGTGCTCCATCCTTGAGTGGAGATGGACAGACTGGGTGGGTCATTGGGATAATCCGGGGGGTGGGTCATTGGTCTAATCCGGGGAGGACATGGACCTGCTCCGCATGGGTCAGTAGGCCTGTTGCAGTGTTCCTTCTTTCTTATGTTCTTATGTGTCGGCAAGCCTAACACTATTTTTGTGCTTCCTAAGTCTGTCAAAAAGAGATCAGCCAGTTTCTCCAAAGTATTGAAGAGGACAGGAGGAGCAAGAAATAGAGTAGACACCAGGAACATCTGTAGTGGAGGAGAGGTATGAACGAGATTAGTGCGAAGAGTGTTAGTCTGGCGGAAGGTAAGCTTGATGTCTAAGGGACGGAGAGAATTGTTCAGATTAGAAAGACCGGAAATGTAGGGAAGGCAGAGGACTGGCTCCTCCTCCTCCTCCTCCTTAATGACCTTCAGTAGGTCCGACGCCTATCAGCTCATTTGAGACTTTAATACATCTACTGAAATCATCTTAATGATACTAATTTTATTCTGTCTTTAATAAAAGATTTTTAATATGTGTTAATTTTCACTTTATGCACCAGTGTAAATGAGAAGAGATAATTACTCGTTATGTGTCAATGAGGTAGAGACCACGAGAGTGATCATGTAACTTTACGAAGATGCAAACTAATATTTCATTATACGATATTTGTAAATGTAAATTCTGAAAAAAATTGATCCAAAGAAATGGAGTGGGGATAAACTCTATGGAAGATGTAACCAATATTTCTACAAAATACATACAAGTCTTCACAACACTTCGCTTTACGGTGTTTCACTAATACAGAAGTTTTCTATCATATTCAGTCTTCTTTCATTCAGACTTTCTACAAGAAATATATTCAACACTAATTATAAGTTAAAGACGAAATTATTTTAAGGTAAGAAAATGTGTGTATTGTACATGTATTTCTTAGGCCTAACTCTGTTGTTCACTTAATATATGATATTTTTAAACATGTTTTCAGGCTTTTATATGTATTTGAAAGTGAAGAAAAGGCAAAGTTTCACTTTACATCAGTATAAATAACAAAAAGGCACAATACCGTGACAGGAACGATACACAAATAACCTGCACATAGAAGAGAGGACTTACGACGACGTTTCGGTCCGACTTGGATCAATTTACAAAGTCACACTAACGAGAAGTGGAGCAGGACGGGTATATATAGCAGGAAGAGGTAGTGGTAGTAGTAGCAGTGGTAGTAGAAGTAGTAGTGGTAGTAGTGGTAGTAGTAATGGGGAATTAATTTAACATTTTTTGCCTCATTCCGTCATTCCTAGGTCGGACATAGCTGGATATATCTACACTTTATAATAATGACATTACATGAGAGCTTACACAGCGAGGTTACCCGAGTTCATTATCTCACATATACTTTATATTAAGAAAAAAGGACCTGTCAACCAATTACTATAAAACTTTCCATCAAGATATACAGTGGTTCACCTCCCGCCAGAGGCCACACAGGTCATCCATGCAGATGACCATACCAGGACCTAGAGATACTTCCCCGCTGGTGAAATAATTCTGTTATGACACAATACCACAATTGACACCCAGTCCCCCACATTCACACATACCACATCTGACACCCCCTCCCCACATGCACACATACTACATCTGAGACCCCCTCACCCACATACACACATTCCACATCCGACAACCCCCCCCCCACATACACACATACCACATCTAACACACCCTTCCCCACATACATACCACATCTGACACCCCCCTCCCACACATACACACATACCACATCTGACACCCCTTCCCCACATACACATAAACCACATCTGACACCCCCTCCTCCATATACACACATACTACACCTGACAACCCCTCCCCACTTTGCACACATACCACATCTGACACCCCCTTCCCAAATACACACATACCACACTCACACCCTCTCCCCCACATACATACCACATCTGACACCCCCTCTCCCACATACACCATTTCCACATCTGACACTCCCCTCCCCCACATACACATATGCCACATCTGACACCCCCTCCCCCACATACACACATACCACATTTGACACCCTATCACCCACATGCACACATACCACAGCTGACATCCCTTCCCAACATACACACATACCACATCTGACACCCCCTCCCCACATGCACACATACTACATCTGAGACCCCCTCCCCACATACACACATTCCACATCTGACACCCACTCCCCCCTCACACACATACCACATCTGACACCCCCTCATCCACATACAAACAAACCACATCTGACACCCCCCCTCCCCACATGCACACAAACGACATCTGACATCCACTCCCCCACATGCACATATAACACACTCCACCCCCCTCCCCCACATACATACATACATACCACAACTGACACCCCTCCCATACTTTCACACATACCACATCTCACACCCCCTCCCCACATACACACATGCCACATCTGATACCCCCTTCCCCACATACACACATACCACATCTGGCACCCCCTTCGCCACATACACACATACCACATCTGACAACCCCTCCTCACATACCACACTCACACCTCCTCCCACACATACACACGTACCTCATCTGACACCCCTATCACAAACACACATACCACATCTGACAACCCTCCCCACATACCACACTCACACCTCCTCCCACAATACACACGTACCTCATCTGACACCCTATCACAAACACATATCACATCTGACACCCCCTCCCCCACATACATACCATATCTGAACCCCCTTTCCCCCATACACACATGCAACATCTGATACCCCCTCCCAAACATACACACATTCCACATCTGACAAACCCCCCCTCCCCAAATGCACACATACAACATCTGGCACCCCCTTCCCACACATACACACATGCCAAGTCTGACACCCCCTCCCTCACAAACACACGTACCACATATGACACCCTCTCCTCGCATGCACACATACCACTTCTGACACCCCCTCCCCCACATACATTCCATATCTGACACCCCCATCCCACATACACATATGCTGCATCTGACCACCCCTTCCCACATATACACACACACACCACATCTGACACGCCCTCCCCCACATGCACACATACCACATCTGACACCCCTTTCCCACATACACGTATAGCACATCTGACACCCCCTCCAACTACATACACACATACCACATCTGACACCCCCTCCTCCACATACATACATGCCACATCTGATACCCCTTCCCCACATACACACATACTATATCTGACAAACCCCGTATCCCATAAGCACACATACCACATCTGACACCCACTCCCACACATACACACATACCACATCTGACACCCCTTCCCCACATACACATATACCACATCTGACACCCCCCTCCTCCATATACACACATACTACACCTGACACCCCCTCCCCACTTGCACACATACCACATCTGACACCCCCTTCCCCAAATACACACATACCACAAATCACACCTCTCCCCCACATACATACCACATCTGACACGGCTCCCACATACACACATACCACATCTGACAACCCCTCCCCCACATACACACATACCACATTTGACACCCCATCACCCACATGCACACATACCACATCTGACATCCCCTTCCCAACATACACACATTCCACATCTGACACCCCTCCCCACATGCACACATACTACATCTGAGACCCCTCCCCCACATACACAAAATTCCACATCTGACACCCACTCCCCCACACACACATACCACATCTAACACAACCTTCCCCCCCATACATACCACATATGACACCCCCTCCCTCACATACCCCAAAATACCACATCAGAAAACCCCTTCCCCACATACACATATACCACATCTGACACCCCCCTCCTCCACATACACACATACTACACCTGACACCAACTCCCCACATACACACATACCACACTCACACCCCCTCCCCCACACACATACCACATCTGACACTCCCTCCCCCACATACACATACGCCACATCTGACACCCCTCCCCCTCATTACACACATACAACATATGACCCCCCTCGCCCACATACACACATACCACATCTGACACCCCCTTCCCCACATACACAAAAAACCACATCCCGCACCCCCTCCCCACATACACACATACCACACTCCACACCTCCCACACATACACACATTCCACATCTAACAAACCCCCTCACAAACACACATACCACATCTGACACCCCCTCCACCACATAAATACACATCACATTTTGACACCCCTCCCCCACATACACACATGCCACATCTGATACCCCTTCCCCACATACACACATACTATATCTGACACCCCCCTCCCCCATATGCACACATACCACATCTGACACCCCCTCCCCACATTAACACATACCACACTCACGTCTCCTCCCCACATACACACATACCATATCTGACACCCCCTCCCTCACAAACACACGTACCACATCTGACACCCCTTCACCCACATACACACTTACCACATCTGACACCCCTCCCCACATGCACAATACCATATCTGAGACCCCTCCCCCACAAACACACATACCACACTCACACCCACCTCCCCCACATATTACATACCACATATGACACACCTCACATACATTCACACATACCACAATCTTACACCCTCTCCACCACATACACACATACCACCATTGACACCCCCTTCCCACATACACACATGCCACAACTGACACCCCTCCCCAACATGCACACATACCACATCTGACACCCACATACACAAATACCACATCTGACAACCCCTCTCCACATACACATATACCACACTCACACCTCCTCCCATACATACACACGAACCACATCTGACACCCCTGTCAAACACACATACCACATCTGACAACCCCTCCACCACTTAACACATACCACAAACTACACCCTATCCCCCGCTACACACATACCACATCTGACACCACATACCCCACATACACACATACCAAAATCTGACACCCCCTCCCCCACATACACACATGCCACAAACTGATACCCCTTCCCCACATACGCACATACTATAATCTGACACCCCCTCCCCCATATGCCACTCATACCAAAATCTGAACACCCCCCCCACATGAACACATACCACACTCACGTCTCCTCCCACACATACACACATACCATATCTGACACCCCCCTCCCTCACAAACACACGTACCACATCTGACACCCCCTCACCCACATACACAATTTCCACATCGACAAAAACCTCCTCACATGCACACATACCATATCTGAGGCACCCTCCCCCACAAATACAAAATACCCCACTCACACCCCCTCCCCCACATACATACGTACCACATATGAACCCCACTCACATACATTCGCACATACAAAATCTGACACCCCCTCCCCTACATACACACATACCACCTTTGACACCCCCTTCCCCACTTACACACATACCACAACTGACACCCAATCCCCCACAAACACACGTACCACATCTGACAACCCCTCCCCAACATGCACACATAAACCCCAAATTTTACACCCACACACACATATACCACATCAGAAAACCTCTCCCCCCATACATATATACCACACTCACACCTCCTCCCATACATACACACGAACCCCATCTGACCCCCTGTCAAAACACACATACCACACTGACACCCCCTCCCCACTTACACACATACCACAGCTTACCCCCTATCCCCCGCATACACACATACCAAAATCTGACACCGCATCCCCCACATACACACATACCACATCTGACACCCCCTCCCTCACACACACACATACCACATCTGACACCCCCCTCCCCCACATACACATACCACATCTGACACCCACTCTCCCAAATATACACATGCCACATCTGATAGCGCCCTTCCCCACATTACACCAAATGCACATCTGACACCCACTCCTCCACATACACACATGCCACATTCTGATTTCCCCCATCCCCACATACACACATACCACATATGACACCCCCTTCCCCCCATGCACACATGCACACCTGAGACCCCCCCCCAAAAACAAACTACCACTCTGACACCCCCTCCCCCACATGCACACATACCACATTGAC
>NW_026508540.1:0-11927 GCF_026875155.1 Cherax quadricarinatus
GTCTTGCTGCACACTACATCTTACAAAACAAGCCCCAGTCTTACAAAACCCCAAATAAGTCTTACAAGACAAAATACAGTCTTGCAAAACACACTAAGTCTTACAAAACACAGTCTAGTCTTAGAAGATACCTACAGTCTTACAAGACACACTACACCTTTCAAGAATACTACATCTTAAAACACACATCTATCAAGACAACTACAGCTTACAAACACACTATACTTTACAAGACAAACAAATCACAAAACACACTACATCTTACAAGACACACACATCTTACAAAACACACACAGTCTTTCAAGACACACATAGTCTTACAAGACACACTACAGTCTTTCTAACACACTACAGCTTACACGGCCCGTCTATCTTACAAACACACCCCCCTCTTACAAGCACCTATAGCTTACAAGACACCTACAGTGTTTGAAGACACACTACAACTTACAAAACACACTACAGTCTTACAAGACACACTACAGTCTCTCAAGACCACTAGAGTCTTCCCGACACACTACAGTCTACAAGACACACTACACTTTCAAACACCTTCAGTCTTACAAAACACACGACAGTCTAGAAACCACTTCAGTTTTTACAAGAAACGCTACATCTTACGAACACACTTCAGTCTTACAAACACACTACAGTCCAAAAAACCAACTACCGCTTACAAGACACACTATAGTCTTACAAGACACACCACAGTCTTAAGACAAACTACAGTCTTAAAAGACAAACTAAAGTTTTAAAAAAGACCACGCAGTTTACAAGACACAATTTAAGGGTTCAAGACACACTACAGTCTTAAAGACACACACGACTTACAAAACACACTACAGTCTTACAAAACACACGACAGTTTTACAAACACACTACAGCTTACAAGACACACTTTTAGTCTTACAAACGCACTAATTTTTTACAAACAAACTACGTCTTTTTAAGACACCTACAGTCTTACAAGACACCTACTGTTTTGAAAACATACTACAGTCTTACAAGACACACTAAAACTCTTACAAAAAAAACCTTTCAGTCTTTCAAACACACACAGTCTTATAAACACACACATCTTACAAGACAACCAAGTTTTACAAGACACACACACTCATAAACAGTCTGTCTTACAAAAACACTTAAAGTCTTAAAGACACACTCAGTCTTCAAGACTCACTAGAGTCTACAAGACACACTTCGCTCTTTCAAGAACACAAAGACTTTCTAACCACAGAGTCTTGAAGACACACTACAGTTTTTAAGGGAACACAGTTTTTTCCAAACACACTAAGTCTTTCAAACACACTACAGTCTTAGAAGACACACTACAACTTACAAAACCACTACAGTCTTACAAACACACGACTTTTTACAAACCACTACGTCTTTCAAGACACACTTCATCTTACAAGCACACTTTAGTCTTTCAAGACAAACAACAGTCTTAAAAAAAAAAACATTTTACAGCACACTACAGTCTTTCAAGCACACTTCACTTACAAACACACTTTTAGTCCCCACAAGACACACTACTGTCTTACAAACACACTACAGCTTACAAAACAAAACACTGTCTTTAAAAACGAAATACCGCTTAAAAACAAACTAAATTTTAAAAAGACACACTACAGTCTTTAAGACAAAATACCGTCTAAAAACAAACTGAAGTTTTTTCAAGACACACTGCACTTTATAAAACCACGACAGGTTTTTTAAACACACACAGTCTTACAAGACACCTCGTCTTACAAGACCACTAAGTTTACAAACAACAAAAGTCTTACAAGACACACTACAGTCTTTCAAGACACACCATTTTAAAGACACAAATACAGTCTTACAAGACACACTAAATCTTTCAAGACACACTACATTCTTAAAGAACACTACAGTCGCAAGACAAACCCAAATTTCAAACCACTAAGTCTCATCAGCCACTAGATCTTACAAGACACACTTCGCCTTACAAACTTACTAAAGTCTTACAAGACACACCCAGAGTCTTTGCAAGACACACTACATTTTTTCGGCACACACATTTTCCAAGACACACTACAGTCTTACAAGACAAACTACAGTCCTTTTTCATTATACACAAGTCCACAAGACACATCCCTAGCCTTACAAGACAACTACAGTCCCTTTCTAAACACACTTCAGTCTTACAAGACACACAACATCTTTTTTCAAAAACCACACATCTTTCAAGACACACTACAGTTTACAGACACACTTCAGTCTTACAACATACACGACAGTCTTAGAAGACACACTACAGTCTTAAAAGACACACGTCAGTCTTTTAGACACACTACTGTCTTACAAAACCCATCAATCTTGGGAAAACACACTACAGTTTTAAAGAAAAACACTACAGTCTTTTCAAAACACACTACAGCTAAAGACACCACAGACTTACAAAAAACACTACATTCCAAAAAAAAACAACACATTTTACAAACACACTACAGTCTTACAAGACACACAAACTTTCAAGACCAAACAGTCTTACAAGACACCAGAGTCTTACAAAACACACTACAGTCTTGCAAGACGCACTAAAGGTCTTTGAAGACCACTACAGTCTTTACAAGACACACATAGTCTTACAAGACACACACATTTTTTTCAAGACACCTTCAGTCTTAAAAAAAAAAAAGTACAGTTTTACAAAAACACATAAGTTTTACAAACACACTAAAGTCTTACAAGACACACACAGTCTTAAAACACCAAAAAGTCTTACAAGACACACTATAGTCTTACAAGACTCACTACATCTTAAAAACATTAGAGTCTTATAAGACCACTACGTCCTTTACAAGACCACTACTGTTTTAAAAGACACACTACAGTCATACAAGACACACTACACCATACAAACACACTAAAAACTTAAAAAAACAAAAATAATGCTCCAAGAAACACACGCTTTAAAAAACACACTACAGTCTTACAAGAACACTAATCTTACAAGACAATTGAGTTTTTTCAAGACAAAACTACATCTTATAACACACACATTTACAAGACACACACAGTCTTCAAGACATACTACAGTCTTACAAGCACACTATGTCTTGCAAGACCACTACAGTTTTTTCATAGCACAACCCACAGTTTACAAACACCTACAGACTTTCAAGACACACTACAGTTTTACAAACCAACAGTTTTTCAAACAAAAGCAGTCTGACAAGACACAATCTACTCTTTCAAGACACAATCTACCTTAAAAAACACACTTCAGTCTTTCAAGACACACTACAGTCTACAAGACACAGAAAAATTACAACGCACTAATGCTCACAAAAACACTACAGTCTTAAAAGACACTCTACAGTCTTACAAGAGACACTACAGTCTTTCAAGACACATTGAAGTTTTACAAGACACACTACAGTCTTACTAGACACACTACAGTTTTACAAGACAAACTACAGTCTTACAAGACATACTACAGTCTTACAAGACACACTATAGTCTTGCAAGACTCACTACAGTTTTTCATAGCACACTACAGTATTACAAGACACACTACAGACTTACAAGACACACTACAGTTTTACAAGACACACTACAGTTTTACAAGACACACTGCAGTCTGACAAGACACAATCTACTCTTACAAGACACAATCTACTCTTACAAGACACACTTCAGTCTTACAAGACACACTACAGTCTTACAAGACACAATACAGTCTTACAAGACACACTTCAATCTTACAAGACACAGTCTACTCTTACAAGACAAACTACAGTCTTACAAGACACACTACAGTCTTGCATGGCACACTACAGTCTTACAAGACACAGTCTAGTCTTACAAAACACACTACAGTCTTACAAGACAAACTACAGTCTTGCAAGACACACTACAGTCTTACAAGACACAGTCTAGTCTTACAAGACACACTACAGTCTTACAAGACACACTACAGCCTTACAAGAGATACTACAGTCTTACAAGACACACAGTCTATCAAGACACACTACAGTCTTACAAGACACACTATAGTCTTTCAAGACAAACTACAGTCTTACAAGTCACACTACAGTCTTACAAGACACACTATAGTCTTTCAAGACAAACTACAGTCTTACAAGACACACTACAGTCTTACAAGACACACTACAGTCTTACAAGACACACTACAGTCTTACAAGACACACTATAGTCTTACAAGACACACTACAGTCTTACTAGACACACTACAGTCTTACACGGCAGAGTCTAGTCTTACAAGACACACAACCTTCTTACAAGACACACTATAGTCTTACAAGACACACTACAGTCTTAGAAGACACACTACAGACTTACAAAACACACTACAGTCTTACAAAACACACGACAGTTTTACAAGACACACTACAGTCTTACAAGACAAACTACAGACTTAGAAAACACAATACAGTCTTACAAGAAACACTACAGTCTTACAAGACACACTACAGTCTTGCAAGACACACTACGGTCTTATAAGACTCACTACAGTCTTACAAGACACACTATAGTCTTACAAGACACACTACAGTTTTACAAGACACACTTCAGTCTTAAAAGACAAACTACAGTTTTACAAGACACACTACAGTTTTAGAAGACACACTAAAGTCTTACAAGACACACTACAGTCTTACAAGACACACTACAGTCTTACAAGACACATTACAGTCTTACAAGACTCACTACAGTCTTACAAGACATACTAGAGTCTTATAAGACACACTACTGTCTTACAAGACACTCTACAGTTTTAAAAGACACACTACAGTCATACAAGACACACTACAGCCATACAAGACACACTACAGTCTTAAAAGACACACTAATGCTCACAAGAAACACTACAGTCTTAAAAGACACACTACAGTCTTACAAGACACACTACAGTCTTACAAGACTCACTACAGTCTTACAAGACATACTAGAGTCTTATAAGACACACTACTGTCTTACAAGACACACTACAGTTTTAAAAGACACACTACAGTCATACAAGACACACTACAGCCATACAAGACACACTACAGTCTTAAAAGACACACTAATGCTCACAAGAATCATTACAGTCTTAAAAGACACACTACAGTCTTACAAGAGACACTACAGTCTTACAAGACGCATTGGAGTTTTACAAGACACACTACAGTCTTACTAGACACACTACAGTTTTACTAGGCACCAAGTCTTACAAACATACTACAGTCCCTTCAAGACACACTATATCTTAAAGACTCACTACAGTTTCTCAAGGCACACTACAGTATTAAAGACCATAAAGACTTACAAGACACACACAGTCTTACAAGACCACTACGTCTTACAAGACTCCCAGTCTTTCAAGACATACTAATCTTATAGGACACCACTGTCTTTCAAGACCCCTACATTTTTTTTAAAAAACACACACATCATACAAGACACACTACAGCCATACAAACACACTACAGTCTTAAAAACACACTATGCTACAAGAAATTATTTCATATTAAAAAACACACTAATCTTACAAGAGACACACATCTTTCAAGACACTTGGATTTTACAAGACACACTCAGTCTTACTAAACACACAGTTTTACAAGGGACACTACGTATTTCAAGACACCAAAAAACTTACAAAACACACTACGTTCACAAGACACACACAGTTTTTTCAAGGCACACTGCAGTCTGACAAACACAATCTACTCTTACAAGACACACTTCAGTCTTACAAGACCAAACAGTCTTACAAGACACAATACATCTTACAAACACACTTCAGTCTTACAAGACACGTCACCCTTTCAAGACAAACTAAAATCTTACAAGACACACTACAGTCTTAAACCACTACAGTCTAACAAGACCCCCAAGTTTTACAAGACACACTACAGTCCTCATAAACTCTAGTCTTACAAGACACAAAAATCCCTTTAAAAACACACTACAGTCTCAAAAAAGACTCACTGAGTCTTACAAACACACTTCGCTCTTAAAGACACAGTAAAGTCTTTCAAGACACACCAGTCTTACAAGACACACACAGTCTTACAAACACGCTTTGCTCAAAACACACGACAGTCTTAGAAAACACCTACAGTTTTTTAAAAAGAAACGCTACAGTCTTACGAACCACACTTTAGTCTTACAAGACACACTACAGTCAAAAGACCACCACAGTCTTTCAAGACAAACTACAGTCTTAAAAAACAAAGTAAAGTTTTACAGACACACGCAGTTTTACAAACACATTGAAGGTTTTCAAGACCACTAAGTCTTAGAAACCACTACAGACTTACAAAACCACTACAGTCTACAAACACACACAGTTTTACAAGACACACTACAGTCTTTCAGCACCTTTGTCTTAAAGACACACTAATCTTACAAGACAAACCAGTCTTACAAGACACACTACAGTCTTACAAAAACCTCACAGTTTTAAAAGACATACAAAAGTCTTACAAGACACACTAAACTCTTACAAGAACACACATCTACAAGACACACTACGTCTATAAGACACCTACAGTCTTTCAAACACAAAAACAGTCTACAAAACACACTTCAGCTTTCAAGACAAGTCAAATCTTACAAACAAACTACAGCTTACAAGACAAAAATACATCTTACAAACACACTCCAGCTTGCTGGCACACTTTAGTCTTACAAGACACAGTCTTTTCTCTTACAAACAAATACAGTCCTTACAAGACCACTACAGTCTTCTGCCACTACAGTCCTTACAAACACATCTATCTTACAAGACACACTACAATTTTTCAAGACAAACACATCTTGCAAACACACTACAGTCTTACAAGACACAGTCTAGTCTTTTCAAGACACACTACAGTCTTTCAAGCCCAAAAAAACAGCCTTACAAAAGATACTACAGTCTTACAAGACACACAGTCTATCAAGACCACTACACTCTTACAAAACACACTATAGTCTTACAAGGGGACACTACAGCTTACAAGTTAACTACAGTCTTACAAGACACACTATAGTCTTACAAGACAAACTAAAAGTCTTACAAGACACACTACAGTCTTTCAAACACACTCATCTTACAAGACAACACAGTCTTTTCAAAAACACAATATAGTCCTTACAAGAACACACAGTCTTCAAGAACACTAAGGGCTTGCAAAAACACACTACGGTTTATAAGACTCACTTCATCTTACAAGACACCATATCTTAAAGACACACTACACTTTTTCAAAACACACTTCATCAAAAACAAACTACGTTTTACAAGACACACTACAGTTTTACAAAACAAACTAAAGCTTCAAAACACACTACACTACAAGCACACTACAGTCCCTTACAAGACACACACAGCTTAAAGAGTCACTACAGTCTTTCAAAAAAAAACCTAGAGTCCCTTTTAAGACACACTACTGTCTTAAAGACACACTACATTTTTAAAAAAACACACAGTCTTTCAAAACACACTACAGACTTACAAGACCACTACATTTTTCAAGGCACACACAGTATTACAAGACACACTACAGATTACAAAACACACTACAGTTTTTTCAAGACACACACATTTTACAAGACACACTGCAGTCGACAAGACACATCTACTCTTCAAGACACATTCAGTCTTTTCAAGACACACTACCACAAGACACAAAAAAGTCTTCAAGACACACTTCATCTTACAAACACAGTCTACCTTACAAGACAAATACAGTCTTACAAGAAACCCCTCCAGTCTTTCAGGCACACACAGTCTTACAAGACAAGTCTAGTCTTACAAACAAAAAAAGTTTACAAGACACACTACAGTCTTTCAAAACAAACTACCGTCTTAAAAAACAAAAGATACCACAGTCTTTGAAGACACACTACAGTCTTAAAAATACACGTCAGCTTTCAAAACACACTACGCTTACGAGACCCAGTCTAGTCTTGCAAACACACTACATTTTAAAAAGACACACACAGTCTTACAAACACACTTTAGTCTTACAAGACACACTACAGTCTCACAAGATACACTCTGTCTTACAAAACCACTAAAGTCTTACAAACACACTACAGTCCTTTCAAAACAAACTACAGTCTTAAAAGACAAACTAAAGTTTTACAAACACATTTAAGTCTTACAAGAACAACAGTCTTAGAAGACACACTACAACTTACAAAACAACTAATCTTTAAAAAAAAACCCCGACATTTTACAAGACACACAAAAGCTTACAAACACACACAGACTTACAAGACACAATACAGTCTTTCAAGACACACACAGCTTACAAGACACACTACAGTCTTGCAAAAACACACTACGGTCTTAGAAGACTTTCTACAGTCTTACAAGACACACAATCTTACAAGACACACTACAGTTTTACAAGACACACTTTATCTTAAAAACAAAGTACAGTTTTACAAGACACACTACAGTTTTTTCAAACACATAAAGTCTTAAAGACACACTACACCTTCAAAACACACTACAGTCTACAAGACACACTTAGTCCCTTTCAAGACTCACTACAGTCTTACAAGACATACAAGTCTTTTAAAGACACACTGTCTTACAAGACACACTACTGTTTTAAAAGACACACTACAGCATCAAGACACATACAGCCATACAAACACACTCAGCTTAAAAACCACTAAGCTCACAAGAAACAACATCTTAAAAGACACTCACATCTTACAAGAGACACAAAATCTTTCAAACACATTGAAATTTACAAAACACACTACAGTCTTACTAGACACACTACAGTTTTTTCAAGAAAAATACAGTCTTTCAAACATACTACAGTCTTACAAAACACACTAAGTCTTGCAAGACCACTACAGTTTTTTATAGCACACAAGTATTACAAGACCACTACAGACTTACAAAACAAAACTACATTTTTTTAAAAACACCAAGTTTTTACAAGACACACGCAGTCGACAAGACACAGTCTACCTTTCAAGAACAATCTACTCTTACAAACACACTTCGTCTTCAAGACCCTACAGCTTAAAGACACACTACAGTCTTACAAGACACACCAGAGTTTTTTCAAGACACCTACATCCATAAAGACAGTCTAGTCTTACAAACACATTTAAAACTTACAAACACACTGCATCTTTCAAACTCACAAGTCATACAAACACACTTCCCTTACAAGACACACTAAAAACTTACTAACACCTAATCTTCAAGACACACTACAGTTTTCAAGGGACCTACAGTTTTTTCCCAAAACCACTACAGTCTTTCAAACACCTACAGTCTTTGAAGCACCTACAACTTACAAAACACCTACAGTCTTTCAAGACACACGACAGTTTTACAAGACACACTCAGTCTTACAAGCACACTTCATCTTACAAAAACACACTTCGTCTTACAAGACAAACAACATCTTTCAAAGAAACCTACAGTTTTACAAAAAAACACAGTCTTACAAAACACACTTCAGTCTTTCAAGACACACTTCAGTCCACAAGACACACACGTCTTACAAGACACCCCTACGTCTTTCAAAACAAAACTGTCTTTTAAAACGAACAAAACCCTCTTAAAAAACAAACAAAATTTTACAAGACACCACTCTTTCAAGACAAACTACCGTCTTAAAAGACAAACTGAAGTTTTACAAGACACACTGCAGCTTAAAGACACACGACGGGTTTTCAAGACCCACTACAGTCTACAAGAAAACCCTTCAGTCTCAAAACACACTAAGTCTTACAAGCAAAATACAGTCTTACAAGACACCCTACAGTCTTACAAGACACACTACAGTTTTTAAAGAAACACTCATCTTACAAGACACACTAAAGTCTACAAGACACACTACTTCTTACAAGACACACACATCTGACAAACAACCAGAGTTTTACAAGACACACTACGCTCACAACTCACTAGAGCTACAAGACACACTTCGCTCTTACAAAACTCACTAAAGTCCCTTTCAAGACACACTAAGCTTGCAAGACACCTACATTTTTCAAGGCACACTACAGTTTTCCAAGCCACTACGCTTTCAAGACAAACTACAGTCTTACATAACACAAGTCTCACAAGACACAGTCTAGCCCTTTCAAACACATACGTCTTACTAGACCAATTTATCTTACAAGACACACAACAGTCTTGCAAACACACTACAGTCCCTTTCAAGACACACTACAGTCTTACGGACACACTTTAGTCTTTCAAAAACACGACAGTCTTAGAAACACACACAGCTTAAAAGACACACGTCATTTTCAAAAACACTACTGTCTTACAAGACCCATCTAGTCTTGCAAGACAAAACTACAGTTTTTCAAGACACACTACAGTCTTTCAAGACACACTAAGTCTTAAAGACACCTACAGACTTCAAAAAAACCCCTACAGCTTAAAAACAACGACAGTTTTACAAGACACACTACTCTTCAAGACACACAAGCTTACAAGACACAATACAGTCTTACAAGACACCTCACTTGCAAGACGCACTACGGCTTTGAAGACTCACTACAGTCTTACAAACACACTATTCTTACAAGACACACTACAGTTTTAAAAAGCACACTTCATCTTAAAAGACAAAGTACAGTTTTACAAACCACTACAGTTTTTCAAGACACACTAAAGTCTTACAAACACCCCTACGTCTTACAAACACACTACATTTACAAAACACATAGTCTTACAAACTCACTACAGTCTTTCAAAACATATTAGGGTCTTATAAACACACTACGTCTTCAAGACACACACTGTTTTAAAAAAACAACTACGTCATACAAGACACACTACACCATCAAGACACACACATCTTAAAAGACAAACAATGCCCCCAAGAAACCTACAGCTTAAAAAACACACTACAGTCTTTAAAAACACTACAGTCTTTCAAGACAATTGGAGTTTTACAAGACACACTACATCTTTCTAACACACTACAGTTTTACAAGACACACTACAGTCTTACAAGACATACTACAGTCTTACAAGACACACTATATCTTGCAAGACTCACTACAGTTTTTCAAACACTACATATTACAAGACACACTACAGACTTACAAGACACACTACAGTTTTTACAAGACTCACTACGTTTTTCATAGCACACTACAGTATTACAAGAAAAACACTACAAATTACAGACACCTACAGTTTTTACAAGACACACTACAGTTTTACAAACAAAATGCGTCTGCAAGACACAACTACCCTTTCAAGACACAAACTACCTTTAAAAACACACTTTAGTCTTACAAGACACACACAGTCTTTCAAGACACAGTACAGTCTTAAAGACACACTTCAAAACTTCAAAAACAGTCTACTCTTACAAACAAACTACATCTTACAAGACACACACATCTTCATGGCACACTACAGTCTTACAAGACACAGTCTAGTCTTACAAAAAACAGTCTAGTCTTACAAAACCACTACATCTTTCAAAACAAACTCAGTCTTCAAGACACACTACAGTCTTACAGACACGTCTATCTTACAAGACACACTACAGCTTACAAACACGTCTAGTCTTAGAAGCACACTACAGCTTACAAGACACCTACAAACCTTACAAAATACTACAGTCTTACAAGACACACAGTCCCATCAAGACACACTACAGCCTACAAGAAAAAAAACATAGTCTTTTTAAGACAAAACAGTCTTACAAGTCACACAAAAGTCTTACAAGACACACATAGTCTTACAAGACAAACTACAGTCTTACAAGACACACTACACTTTCAAGACACACTACACTTACAAGACAACAACCCTCTTACAAGACACACTATATCTTCAAGACACACTACAGTTTTGAAACACCACAGACTACAAAACAACTACAGTCTTTCCAAAAAACACGACATTTTACAAGACACACAAAGCTTACAAGACAAACTGCAGACTTACAAAACACAAACAG
>NW_026508541.1:0-7500 GCF_026875155.1 Cherax quadricarinatus
ATGTCATGTAAGACGTGTATGTCTTGTAAGACTGTAGTGTGTCTTGTAAAACTGTAGTGTGGGCTTCTAAGACTGTAGTATGTCTTGTAAGACTGTAGTGTGTCTTGTAAGACTGTAGTGTGTCTTTTAAGACTGTAGTGGTCTTGTAAAACTACAGTGTCTCTTGAACTACAGTGGTCTTTAAAGACTATAGTGTGTCTAGTAAGACTGTAGTGTGTCTTGTAAGACTGTAGCGTGTCTTGTAAGACTGTAGTGTGTCTTGTAAGACTGTAGTGTGTCTTGTAAGAAATCTACTGTGTCTTGTAAGACTGTAGTGTGGGCTTGTAAGACTGGGAGTGTGTCTTGTAAGACTGTAGTGTGTCTTGTAAGACTGCAAAGTGTCTTGTAAGTCTATAGTGTGTCTTGCAAGACTGTTTGTGTGTCTTGTAAGACTGTAGTGTGTCTTGTAAGACTAGAGTATGTCTTGAAGACTATAGTGTGTTTTGTAAGACTATAGTGGGGTTTGTAAGACTGTAGTGTGTCTTGTAAGACTGTAGTAAAGTCTTGTAAGTCTCTAGTGTGTCTTGTAAGACTGTTTAAAACTGTAGTTTTGTCTTGCAAGACTGTAGTATGTCTTGTAAAGACTGTAGTGTGTTTTTGAAAGACTGTATATGTTTGGAAAGACTGTAGTGTGTCTTGTAATACCGTTTGTGTGCCTGTAAGACTTTAGTTGTCCCTTTTAAGACTGTAGTCTGTCTTGTAAGACTGTAGTGTGTCTTGTTAGACTGTAGTGTGTCTTGTAAAAACTGTATATGTCTTGTAAACTGTTAGTGTGTCTTTTAAGACTGTAGTGTGTCTTGCAAGACTGTAGTATGTCCTGTAAGACTGTAGTGTGTCTGAAAGACTGTAGTAAAGTCTTGGAAGACTGTAGTGTGCTTGTAAGACAATAGTGGGTCTTGTTAGACTGTAGTGTGGTCTTGTAAGACTGTAGTGTGTCTGTTTAAAACTACAGTGTCTCTTGAACTACAGTGCGTCTTGAAAGACAATAGTGTGGTCTAGTAAGACTGTAGTGTGTCTTGTAAGACTCTAGTGTGTTTGTTAGATGCAGTGTGTCTTGTAAGACTCTAGTGTGTCTTGTTAGACTGTAGTGTGTCTTGTAAGACTGTAGTGTGTATTGTAAGAATGTAGTGTGTCCCTTTTGAGACTGTAGTGTGTCTTGTAAGACTCTAGTGTGTCTTTTTAGACTGTAGTGTGTCTTGTAAGACTGTAGTGTGTCTTGTAAGAATGTAGTGTGTCTTGTGAGACTGTAGTGTGTCTTGTAAGACTCTAGTGTGTCTTGTTAGACTGTAGTGTGTCTTGTAAGACTCTAGTGTGTCTTGTTAAGGCTGTAGTGTGTCTTGTAAGACTGTAGTTGTTATTGTAAGAATGTAGTGTGTCTTGTAAGACTGTAGTGTGTCTTGAAAGACTGTAGTCTGTCTTGTAAGACTGTAGTGTGTCTTGTTAGACTGTAGTGTGTCTTGTAAGACTGTAGTATGTCTTGTAAGACTGTAGTGTGTCTTGTAAGGCTATAGTGTGTCTTGTAAGACTATAGTGTGTCTTGTAAGACTGTAGTGTGTCTTGTAAGAATGTAGTGTGTCTTGTAAGACAGTAGTGTGTCTTGCAAGACTCTAGTGTGTCTTGTAAGACTGTAGTGTATCTTGTAAGACTGTAGTGTGTCTTGTAAGACTGTAGTGTGTCTTGTAAGACTGTAGCATGTCTTGTAAGACTGTAGTGTGTCTTGTAAGACTGTAGTGTGTCTTGTAAGACTGTAGTGTGTCTTGTAAGACTATAGTGTGTCTTGTAAGACTGTTGTATGTTTTGTAAGTCTGTAGTGTGTCTTTTAAGACTGTAGTGCGTCTTGCAAGACTGTAGTGTGTCTTGTAAGACTGTAGTGTGTCTTGTAAGACTGTAGTGTGTTTTGTAAGACTGTAGTGTGTCTTGCAAGACTATAGTGTGTCTTGGAAGACTGTGGTGTGTCTTGTAAGACAGTAGTGTGTCTTGTAAGACTGTAGTGTGTCTTGTAAGAATGTAGTGTGTCTTGAAAGACAATAGTGTGTCTAGTAAGACTGTAGTGTGTCTTGTAAGAATGTAGTGTGTCTTGTAAGAATGTAGTGTGTCTTGAAAGACAATAGTGTGTCTTGTAAGACTGTAGTGTGTCTTGTAAGAATGTAGTGTGTCTTGTAAGACTGTAGTGTGTCTTGTAAGACTCTAGTGTGTCTTGTAAGACTGTAGTGTGTCTTGTAAGACTGTAGTGTGTCTTGTAAAACTGCAGTGTGTCTTGTAAGTCTATAGTGTGTCTTGCAAGACTGTAGTGTGTCTTGTAAGACTGTAGTGTGTCTTGTAAGACTGAAGTGTGTCTTGTAAGACTGTAGTGTGTCTTGTAAGACTGTAGTGTGTCTTGTAAGACTACAGTGTGTCTTGAACTAGAGTGTCTTGAAAGACTGTAGTGTGTCTTGTAAGACTGTAGTGTGTCTTGCAAGACTGCAGTGTGTCTTGTAAGACTGTAGCGTGTCTTGCAAGACTGTAGTGTGTCTTGTAGGGCTGTAGTGTGTCTTGTAAGACTGTAGTGTGTCTTGTAAGACTGTAGTGTGTCTTGTAAGAATGTAGTGTGTCTTGTAAGACAGTAGTGTGTCTTGCAAGACTCTAGTGTGTCTTGTAAGACTGTAGTGTGTCTTGTAAGACTGTAGTGTGTCTTGTAAGACTGTAGTGTGTCTTGTAAGACTGTAGCATGTCTTGAAAGACTGTAGTCTGTCTTGTAAGACTGCAGTGTGTCTTGTAAGACTGTAGTGTGTCTTGTAAGACTATAGTGTGTCTTGTAAGACTGTTGTATGTTTTGTAAGACTGTAGTGTGTCTTGTAAGACTGTAGTGTGTCTTGCAAGACTGTAGTATGTCTTGTAAGACTGTAGTGTGTCTTGAAAGACTGTAGTATGTCTTGAAAGACTGTAGTGTGTCTTGTAAGACCGTAGTGTGCCTTGTAAGACTGTAGTATGTCTTGTAAGACTGTAGTCTGTCTTGTAAGACTGTAGTGTGTCTTGTTAGACTGTAGTGTGTCTTGTAAGACTGTAGTATGTCTTGTAAGACTGTAGTGTGTCTTGTAAGACTGTAGTGTGTCTTGTAAGACTATATTGTGTCTTGTAAGACTGTAGTGTGTCTTGTAAGAATGTAGTGTGTCTTGTAAGACAGTAGTGTGTCTTGCAAGACTCTAGTGTGTCTTGTAAGACTGTAGTGTATCTTGTAAGACTGTAGTGTGTCTTGTAAGACTGTAGTGTGTCTTGTAAGACTGTAGCATGTCTTGTAAGACTGTAGTCTGTCTTGTAAGACTGTAGTGTGTCTTGTAAGACTGTAGTGTGTCTTGTAAGACTATAGTGTGTCTTGTAAGACTGTAGTATGTCTTGTAAGTCTGTAGTGTGTCTTGTAAGACTGTAGTGCGTCTTGCAAGACTGTAGTGTGTCTTGTAAGACTGTAGTGTGTCTTGTAAGACTGTAGTGTGTTTTGTAAGACTGTAGTGTGTCTTGCAAGACTATAGTGTGTCTTGTAAGACTGTGGTGTGTCTTGTAAGACAGTAGTGTGTCTTGTAAGACTGTAGTATGTCTTGTAAGACTGTAGTGTGTCTTGTAAGACTTTAGTGTGTCTTGAAAGACTGTAGTGTGTCTTGTAAGACTGTAGTATGTCATGTAAGACTGTAGTATGTCTTGTAAGACTGTAGTGTGTCTTGTAAGACTGTAGTGTGTCTTCTAAGACTGTAGTGTGTCTTGTAAGACTGTAGTGTGTCTTGTAAGACTGTTGTATGTTTTGTAAGACTGTAGTGTGTCTTGTAAGACTGTAGTGTGTCTTGTAAGACTGTAGTGTGTCTTGTAAGACTGTTGTATGTTTTGTAAGACTGTAGTGTGTCTTGTAAGACTGTAGTGTGCCTTGTAAGACTGTAGTATGTCTTGTAAGACTGTTGTATGTTTTGTAAGACTGAAGGGTATCTTGTAAGACCGTAGTGTGCCTTGTAAGACTGTAGTATGTCTTGTAAGACTGTAGTCTGTCTTGTAAGACTGTAGTGTGTCTTGTTAGACTGTAGTATGTCTTGTAAGACTGTTGTATGTTTTGTAAGACTGTAGTGTGTCTTGGAAGACTGTAGTGTGTCTTGTAAGACCGTAGTGTGCCTTGTAAGACTGTAGTATGTCTTGTAAGACTGTTGTATGTTTTGTAAGACTGAAGGGTATCTTGTAAGACTGTAGTGTGTCTTGTAAGACTGTAGTGTGTCTTGTAAGACTGTTGTATGTTTTGTAAGACTGTAGTGTGTCTTGTAAGACTGTAGTGTGTCTTGTAAGACTGTAGCATGTCTTGTAAGACTATAGTGTGTCTTGAAAGACTGTAGTATGTCTTGGAAGACTGTAGTGTGTCTTGTAAGACCGTAGTGTGCCTTGTAAGACTGTAGTATGTCTTGTAAGACTGTAGTCTGTCTTGTAAGACTGTAGTGTGTCTTGTTAGACTGTAGTGTGTCTTGTAAGACTGTAGTATGTCTTGTAAGACTGTAGTGTGTCTTTTAAGACTGTAGTGTGTCTTGTAAGACTGTAGTGTGTCTTGTAAGACTGTAGTGTGTCTTGTAAGACTGTAGTATGTCTTGTAAGTCTCTAGTGTGTCTTGTAAGACTGTAGTGTGTTTTGTAAGACTATAGTGTGTCTTGTAAGACTGTAGTGTGTCTTGTAAGACTGTAGTATGTCTTGTAAGTCTGTAGTGTGTCTTGTAAGACTGTAGTGCGTCTTGCAAGACTGTAGTGTGTCTTGTAAGACTGTAGTGTGTCTTGTAAGACTGTAGTGTGTTTTGTAAGACTGTAGTGTGTCTTGTAAGACTGTAGTGTGTCTTGTAAGACTGTGGTGTGTCTTGTAAGACTGTAGTGTGTCTTGTAAGACTGTAGTATAGAACGGATTAACTTGGGGCACTCGATGTATGCACAAGGCTTATTCCTCTAAGAAAAAGGAGGAGTAGATGTAAAATAGAAAGAGACAGGCGCTCCCTTTACAGGCGACGGAAAAGAATAACAGAGCGGCTAAAAGAGGTCAATATATCTGAAATGCGTAGGGAGACACTGGTCAAAGAAATAGCAAGCATCGAACTTAAGCTAAAAGAATCTTATAGGAGTCATAAATCGCGGGAACTAAAAGCCGTAAATGAAATCGAAAGAAGCCCAAAGATTTCTTTCCTATCCAAAATCAAAGTCGAGAAAAAAAATCCGTTTTGGGCCCAAACTTAAAAAGTGGGCCCACACAGATACAGCAAGGAAATGAGTGAGCTACCTCCCATTGACTACTTTTTAGCAAGCCGCTAACCAGATGAGGTCGAATATAAAAATAAATTTTTTTATGGGAGTGCACAGATTTGGTTAAACCACAAGCCTACCCATGTTTCCTGAGCCAATGACTTCGATAAATGACTGCCCTGCCCCGCCTCTGCCCCAGGGCCAGACTCATGGGAAATCCGGTTTTTATCAAGAACTGAAAAAGCCCCTTCACGAGCCCCTTTACCTTCCCATGGAGAGGGAGCATGGACACGGGGGTCGCCCCACAGTTACTGAAAAAAAACACACATAGCCCCACTCCACAAAGGGGGCAGTAAAGCAACAGCAAAGAACTACAGACGATAGCACAACATCCCTTATCATAAAAATTTTTGAAAGGGTCCTAAGAAGCAAGATCACCACCCATCTAGAAACCCATCAGTTACACAACCCAGGGCAACATGGGTTTAGAACGGGTTTCGCTCCTGTCTGTTTAACTATTGGATCACTACGACAAGGTCCTAGATGCACTAGAAGACAAAAAGAATGCAGATGTAATATATACAGACTTTGCAAAAGCCTTCGATAAGTGTGACCATGGCGTTAATAGCGCACAAAATGCTGCTAAAGGAATAACGGGAAAAGTCGGTCGATGGATCTATAATTTCCTCACTAACAGAACAAAAGAGAGTAGTAGTCAACCAGAGTAAAGTCCGAGGCAGTTTACGGTTGAAAAACTCTGTTCCACAAGGCACAATACCGCTCCCATCTTGTTCTTCATCCTCATATCTGAAATGGGACAAGGATGTCAGCCACAGCACCGTGTCTTCCTTTGCAGATGACACCCGAATCTGCATGACAGGTCTTCCATTGCAGACACTGCAAGGCTCCAGGCGGACATCAACCAAATCTTTTAGTGGGCTGCAGAAAACAATATGAAGTTCAACGAGAGAAATTTCAATTACTCAGATATGGTAAACACGGGGAAAAATTAAATCTTCATCAGAGTAAAAAAACAAATTCTGGCACAAAATAGAGCGAAACACCAACGTCAAAGACCTGGGAGTGATCATGTCGGAGGATCTCACCTTCAAGGACCATAACATTGTATAAATTTGCATCTGCTAGAAAAAATGACAGGATGGATAATGAGAACCTTCAAAACCAGGGAGGCCAAGCCTTTGATGACACTTTTCAGGTCACTTGTTCTATCTAGGCTGGAATATTGCTGCACACTAACGCACCTTTCAAGGCAGGTGAAATTGCTGACCTAGAAAACGTACAGAGAACCTTCACGGCGCGCGTAACGGAGATAAAACACCTCAGTTACTGGGAGCGCTTGAGGTTCCTAAAACCTGTATTCCCGGGAAAATGCAGGCGGGAAAGAAATACATGATTATATACACCTGGAAAATCCTAGAGGGACTAGTACCGAACTTGCACACGAAAAAACACTCACTTCGAAAGCAAAAAACTTTTGGCAGACGATGCAACATCCCCCCAATTTAAAAGCAGGGGTGTCACCTAGCACGTTAAGAGACCATACAATAAGTGTCAGGGGCCGAGACTGTTAACTGCCTCCCAGCATACATAAGGGGATTACCAACAGACCCTGGCAGTCTTCAAGCTGGCACTGGACAAGCACCTAAAGTCGGGTCCTGACCAGCCGGGCTGTGGCTCGTACGTTGGTTTTGGGGTTTTGCCAGCAGTAACAGCCCGGTTGATCAGGCTCTGATCCACCAGGATGCCTGGTCACAGACCGGGCCGCGGGGGCGTTGACCCTGGAAACTCTCTCCAGGTAAACTCGGTAAACTCCAGATGAAATTAATATTAGTAAGGGGATGGTATATAGCTAAAATGTTAAAACAAAATATTCCCTATTGACCTCAAAGATTCTTTAAGTCTTTATAACTTATTAATAATAAAAAATTGCGCCTACTAAAGCAGATAAAATGCTATAGTTATTATGAAAGAAAATATTACCAAGATAAAATGAATAATCCTCTTGATGATACTGAAACTGATTCTAAACTTAGAAAGCATCCCAATTTCAATAAAACAATAAAACTTCTACTGAAAAAGCAAAGATGAATTAATCAAAAAATTTACTTCCACAATCCATTCTTTACAGGGTGGAGTCTAAATAATTGCCACATTGTCATTTTTTTTCATCTTCACTGTCACCTCATTATCAGTGGGAGATTAACAAGTCCTC
>NW_026508542.1:0-10721 GCF_026875155.1 Cherax quadricarinatus
AAAGTAAAATTAAATAGTGAAGATGATTGATGGTAACCATATAAAGCTTAATTTGGTTTTTAAACCACGTTAAACCCCACTTAAAAACCAGCTTAAAAACACCAGCGTAAACACCAGCGTTTAAAGACCAGCGTTAATTCCAGCGTTAATCACCAGCATTAAACACCAGCATTAACACCAGCATTAAACACCAGCTTAAATCACCAGATTAAACAACAGCATTAAACACCAGCGTTAAATAACCAGCGTTAAATCACCAGCATTAACACCAGCATTTAACACAGTGTTTATAAACACAGAATTAAAAACCACAGTTCAGCAGTACTGAGTGTGTTATCCATATGCAAGAGAAATTCATGGTCAAGGAACTTCTGCAACAATTATCAGCTTTCATCCGTATGTGTCAATGATACCATTATGAAGATGTGCAAGATGTTTAAAACTAAGCAGACATGAGGATGGAACCTCCATCACTTGTTTCATCTAAAAAATGACGCCTGATATTTTAACATCTCCACTATAATATTTTAACATCTCCACTATAATTTTTAACATCTCACTATAATAAATTTTAACACTCACACTATAATATTTTAACATCTCCACTATAATATTTTAACATCTCCACTATAATATTTTAACATCCACTATAATTTTTAATCTATCTCCACTATAATTATTTAACATCTCCACTATAATATTTTAACATCTCCACTATAATATTTTAACATCTCCACTATATATATTTTAACATCTCCACTATAATTTTAAACTTCTCACTAAATATTCTTACTTCTCTTCCATCACTCTAATTAAACACATTTCAAATCTAGTTTTTTAACAGACTGCCATCTATCATCCATGATAGATTACTTGCCATCTATCATCCATGATAGATTACTTCCATCTATCATCCATGATAGATTACTTCCATCTATCATCCATGATAGATTACTTCCATCTATCATCCATGATAGATTACTGCCATCTATCATCCATGATAGATTACTGCCATCTATCATCCATGATAGATTACTTCCATCTATCATCCACGATAGATTACTTCCATCTATCATCCATGATAGATTACTTCCATCTATCATCCACGATAGATTACTTCCATCTATCATCCATGATAGATTACTTCCATCTATCATCCATGATAGATTACTTCCATCTATCATCCATGATAGACTGCTTCCATCTATCATCCATGATAGATTACTTCCTCTTCAATATAACTTACTATTAAACTTACACAATAAAAAACATAACTTAAATGTAAAATGTATAACTTAAAATTTATTATCACAGCGGTAAAAACTGACTCAATATTATGTATAACTTAAAAGTTATTATCACAGCAGTAATAACTGACTCAAAATTCTTGTTCAATCTCCTCGTCACTTCAATATTTTTCCGTTCAGTAATCATTCAGGCAATAATCATCATAATTCTCTGGATCAGAATTGCCATAATAATCGTCCTCGATAATGTCACTATCGTCGTCGTTACTGTCACTATAATAATAACCGTTTTCAGTCTCACTATCAGGCTCTGGTTCATCACGTTCTAAATAAAAATCATCATCTTTATCACTATCATCACGATAGCTGTCTTCATCAGCAAAGACAAGTTCAAGAATTTGTTGTCCTTGCCGTTCAAGTTCCTCCAGCTCCTTCTTATCTATCTCATCTTTACTAGCTTCCTTATCAGTGGTTTCCATATCAGTGGATTTGCTGTCCGTTGATTCGTTATCTGATGATTCGTCTGAAGAACTGATGAATAAATCTGAGACAACATTTTCATAATTTAACTTGGCTTCATTTTCGTTTTCCAGATCAGAATTATTGTTCCTTATTTTGTCTTCCTTACATTTTTTGGATGGAAGAAACAGAGAATGTTCGTCTTCTCTCTTCCTTTTAGCAGCATTGTCTGGCACACACTTAGCATTATCTGGCACACACTTAGCATTGTCTGGCACACACTTAGCATTTTCTGGCACACATTTAGCATTGTCTGGCACACACTTCTTATCCAAATATTCGTCCTCAGAAGATTTAACTGAAGAACTGACGAAATAGATCTGAAAGAAGTTTTTCCCATACTTTTATTTTTGTTCTCATTTTCCTTGTCCTGACACCAAGTCTTCTTTGCTCATTTTTTCCTTCATTAGATTTTTGGATGGAGGAAACAGAGAATTTTCCTCTTCTCTCTTCCTTTTAGCAGCATTGTCTGGCACACACTTGTATTTATTTGATGAATCCATTACTGATGCTTATACTAACAAGAGTAACAAGAGATACAGATTACCAGTATAACCTGCTATAATATATCTCTCTTGGAGATTATAGTGAGGCTGGAATATACTAACAAGAGTAACAAGATATACAGATTACCAGTATAACCTACTATAATATATCTCTCTTGGAGATTATAGTGAGGCTGGAATATACTAACAAGAGTAAGAAGATATACAGATTACCAGTATAACCTCCTATAATATATCTCTCTTGGAGATTATAGTTAGGTTGGAATATATGTATTGTGGTGCTTATTAGCAATATATTGAAGATGGTGAATATGTTATAGTGAAGATGTTGTGAATGTATTATAGTGAAGATGCAGTGAATGTATTATAGTGAAGATGCAGTGAATGTATTATAGTGAAGATGTAGTGTATGTATTATAATGAAGATGCAGTGAATGTATTATAATGAAGATGCAGTGAATGTATTATAGTGAAGATGTAGTGAATGTATTATAGTGAAGATGTAGTAAATGTATTATAGTGAAGATGCAGTGAATGTTTATAGTGAAGATGCAGTGACAGTACCATAGTGAAGATGCAGTATGGTACCATAAGTGAAGTGCGTGAATGTGTTAAACAACCAGCGTTAAAACACCCGGGTTTTAAAAAACCGTGTTAATCACCAGCGTTAAACACCCGCGTTAACACCAGCGTTAAATACCAGTGTTAATCACCAGCGTTAAATACCAGCGTTAATCACCAGCATTAAACACCAGCATTAATCACCAGCATTAAACACCAGCGTTAAACACCAGTGTTAAACACCAGCATTAAAACACCATCGTTCAGCATACTGAGTGTGTTATTCCTAATGCAAGAAAATTCATGTCATGGAACTTCTCAGGGCTAATTTCAGCTTCATCCTGTATGGTGTACCATTATGAAGATGTGGGAAGAGTTAAATTTAAACAGACTGAGATGGAACCTCCATACTTTTTTCACTAAAAATGACGTCTGATATTTTTAACATCTCCCCCTATAATATTTTAACATCTCCACTATAATTTTTTAACAACTCCTCTATAATATTTTAACATCCCACTATAATATTTTAAAATCTCCACTATAATATTTTAACATCTCCACTATAATATTTTAACATATCCACTTATAATATTTTTCACATCTCCACTATAATATTTTTAACATCTCCACTATAATATTTTAAACATCTCCACTAAAAATATTTTAACCATCTTTCCCCCTTTAATATTGTTAACATCTCCACTATATTTTTTAACCCTTCCACTGTAAAATTTTAACATCCCACTATAATAATTTTTAACATCTCCACTATATATTTAACAATCTCCACTATAATATTTTAATCCATCCCACTATAATATTTAAAATCTCCACTATAATATTTTAACAATTTTCCACTTTTAAAATTTTTCATCTTCCACTATAATATTTTAACATCTCCAAATATAAATTTTAACATCTCCACTATAATATTTTTAACATCCCACTATAATTCTTATCTTCTCCTCCATCACTCAATTTAAACACATTTCCAAATATATTTTTTTAACAGACTGGCCATCTATCATCCATGATAGATTACTGCCATCTATCATCCATGATAGATTACTTGAATCTATCATCCATGATAGATTACTTCCATCTATCATCCATGATAGATTACTTCCATCTATCATCCATGATAGATTACTTCCATCTATCATCCATGATAGATTACTTCCATCTATCATCCATGAAGATTCTTCCATCTATCATCCAGGAAAAAAGATATACTTCCATCTATCATCCATGATAGATTACTTGAAATCTATCAGCTCCAATGATAGATTATTCCATCTATCATCATGATAGATTACTTCATCTTATCATCCATGATAGATTACTTCCGTCTATCATCCATGATATATTACTTACATCTATCATCCATGAAAGATTACTTCCATCTATCATCCATGATAGATTACTTCCATCTATCATCCATGATAGTATTACTTCATCTATCATCCATGATAGATTCTTCCATCTATCATCCATGATATATTACTCCATCTATCATCCATGATAGATTACTTCCATCTATATCCATGATAGATTTACTTCCATACTCATCATCCATGTAGATTACTTCCATCTATTCCATGATAGATTACTTCCATCTATCATCCATGATAGATTACTTCCATCTATCATCCATGATAGATTACTTCCTCTTCAATAAACTTACTATTAAACTTACACAATAAAAAACATATAACTTAAATGTAAAATGTATAACTTAAAAGTTATTATCACAGCGGTAAAAACTGACTCAATATTATGTATAACTTAAAAGTTATTATCACAGCAGTAATAACTGACTCAAAATTCTTGTTCAATCTCCTCGTCACTTCAATATTTTTCCGTTCAATAATTCATCAGGCAATAATCATCATAATTTTCTGGATCAGAATTGCCATAATAATCGTCCTGGATAATGTCACTATCGTCGTCGTTACTGTCACTATAATAATAACCGTTTTCAGTCTCACTATCAGGCTCTGGTTCATCACGTTCTAAATAAAAATCATCATCTTTATCACTATCATCACGATAGCTGTCTTCATCAGCAAAGACAAGTTTCAAGAATTTGTTGTCCTTGCCGTTCAAGTTCCTCCAGCTCCTTCTTATCTATCTCATCTTTACTAGCTTCCTTATCAGTGGTTTCCATATCAGTGGATTTGCTGTCCGTTGATTCGTTATCTGATGATTCGTCTGAAGAACTGATGAATAAATCAGAGACACGTTTTTCATAATTTAACTTGGCTTCATTTTCGTTTTCCAGATCAGAATTATTGTTCTTTTTTTGTCTTCCTTTAATTTTTTGGATGGAAGAAACAGAAAATTTGTTCGTCTTCTCTTTTCCCTTTTAGCAGCATTGTCTGGCACACACTAGCATTGTCTGGCACACCACTTAGCATTGTCTGGCACACACTTAGCATTGTCTGGCACACACTTCTTATCCAAATATTCGTCCTCAGAAGATTCATCTGAAGAACTGACGAATAGATCTGAAAGAAGATTTTCATACTTTATTTTTGCGTCATTTTCCTTGTCCTGACCCAAGTTTCTTGCTCATTTTCCTTCATTAAGATTTTTTGGATGGAGGAAACAGAGAATTTTCATCTTCTCTTTTTCCTTTTAGCAGCATTGTCTGGCCACCACTTGTATTTATTTGTGAATCCATTACTGATGCTTATACTAACAAAGTAACAAAAATATACAGATTACCGTATAACCTGCTATAATAAATCTCTCTTGGAGATTATAGTGAGGCTGGAATATACTAAAAAAGAGTAACAAAGATATACAGATTACCAGTTTAAAAACTACTATAATAATCTCTCTTGGAGATTTTAGTGAGGCTGGAATATAACAAGAGTAAGAAGATATACAGATTACCAGTATAACCTCTATAAATATTCTCTGGAGATTTATAGTGAGGCTGGAATATTTAAACAAGGTAAAATTTTAAGATAAACCCGTAAACCACTAAAAATTATCTCTCTTGGAGATTATAGTGTGGCTGGAATATACTAACAAGAGTAAGAAGAATACAGATTACCAGTATAACCCACTATAATATATCTCTCTTGGAGATTATAGTTAGGTTTAATATATGTATGTGGTGCTTATTAGCAATATATTGAAGATGGTGAATATGTTATAGTGAAGATGTTGTGAATGTATTATAGTGATGATGCAGTGAATGTATTATAGTGAAGATGCAGTGAATGTATTATAGTGAGATGCAGTGAATGTATTATATGAAGATGAGTGAATGTATTATAGTTTAAGATGCAGTGAATTTATAATGAAGATGCAGTGAAGATTATAGTAAGATGAGTGAATTATTATAATGAAGATGCGTGGGAAGATTATAGTGAAATGTAGTGAAAAATTATAATAAATGCAGTGAAAGTATTATAGTGAAGATTAGTGAATTATTATATGAAATGTAGTAAATGTATTATAGTGAAGTGCATGACAGTACCATAGTAAAGTTTCAGTGACAGTACCATAGTGAAGTGCAGTACGTACCATAGGAAGAGGGAAAAAAGTGTTAAAAACACCGGTTTTAAACACCGCGTTAACACCGCTTTTAAATACCAGGTTAACCCCACGTTAAACACCACTTAAACCCCAGAAATTAAACCCCAGCATTAAAACCCCAGGTTCACATTTTTGAGTGTGTTTCCTAATGCAAAAAATTCATGGAAAGGAAATTTCGACAATTCAGCTTCATCCTCATGGTGTCCATTACAATCGGATTAAAAGGCCTTTTATCCCAGGTGTAATGGGAGCAAAAGAAACACAGCAAAAAAAGTTTAGATTTATATTTCCTTAAAATTTTTAGAAAGCAATATTCTCTTTGTACAGTAATAAGTATATGCACGTCACGGTAAGCAAAGGCAGAAATGAAGCCACAAGATAGCAGACCGTGCCAACAACGCTCGAGGGGAATGACAAGGGCAGACAGGAGACGGTATCCACATAACCTCTTCGATTGCCAATCCCAACCTTTTTAAATTGGCTAGAACGGGTCATAATTGAACGATGGGGCCCATCACCAACTCTTAGCAATCTGGTTCGCTGGTTGGGGGAGATAGCCTGTAAATTTAGGGTGTTCCCATGCGCCGAATAAAGGTTACGTACTTATGCATCCCAAATATACCATTATAAAAGGATTGTGTAAGATTTTAACTAAGCAACTGAGGATGGAACCTCCATCACTTTTTCCCTAAAATGACGTCTGTATTTTAACACTCCACATAAAATTTTAACATCTCCACTTTTAAATTTTAACATCTCCACTATAATATTTTAACATCTCCACTATAAAATTTTAACATCTCACTATAATTTTTAACATCTCCACTATAATATTTTAAATTCCACATAATTTTTTACTTTCTCTCCATCACTCAATTTAAACACATTTCCATATATATTTTTTAACAACTGGCCATCTATCATCCATGTAAAATTACTGCCATCTAACACCCATGATAGATTAACTGCCATCTATCATCCATGATAGATTACTGCCATCTATCATCCATATGATTACTTCCTTCATCATCCATGAAAAGATTTCTGCCATCTATCATCCATGAAAATTTACTGCATTCTACATCCATGATTGATTAACTTCCCATCTATATCCATGATAGATTAACTTCCACTATCATCCATGTTAGTTAACTTCCATCCATCCATCCATGATAGATTTATTCCATTCTTCATCCATGATAGATTATTTCCACCCTATCATCCATGATAGATTACTTCCATCTATCAATCCATGATAGATTACTTCCATCTATCATCCATGATAGATTATTCCATCTATCATCCATGATTGATTACTTCCATCTATCATCCATGATAATTACTGCCATCTATCATCCTGATAGATTACTGCCATCTATCATCCATGATTGATTACTTCCATCTATCATCCATGATAGATTACTTCCATCAAAATCATCCATGATAGATTACTTCCATCCATCAACCATGAAAGATTACTTCCATCTATCATCCTTGATAGATTACTTCCATCTATTTTCCATGATAGATTACTTCCATCTATCATCCATGAAGATTATTTTCCTTTTCCCAATATAACTTACTATTAAACTTACACAATAAAAAACATATAACTTAAATGTAAAATGTATAACTTAAAAGTTATTATCACAGCGGTAAAAACTGACTCAATATTATGTATAACTTAAAAGTTTTATCACAGCAGTAATAACTGACTCAAATTCTTGTTAAAATCTCCTCGTCACTTCAATATTTTTCCGTTCATAATCATTCAGGAAATTTAATCATCATAATTTCTGGATCAGAATTGCCAAAATAATCGCCCCTGGATAATGTCACTATCGTCGTCGTTACTGTCACTATAATAATAACCGTTTTCAGTCTCATATCAGGCTCTGTTCATCACGTTCTAAATAAAAATCATCTCTTATCACTATCATCACGATAGCTGTCTTCATCAGCAAAGACAAGTTCAAGAATTTTTTGTCCTTGCGTTCAAGTTCCTCCAGCTCCTTCTTATCTATCTCACTTTACTAGCTTCCTTATCAGTGGTTTCCATCAGTGGATTTGCTGTCCGTTGATTCATTATCTGATGATTCGTCTGAGGAATGATGAATAAATCTGAGACACATTTTCATAATTTAACTTGGCTTCATTTTCGTTTTTCCCGATCAGAATTATTGTTCCTTATTTTGTCTTCTTACATTTTTTGGATGAAGAAACAGAGAATGTTCGTCTTCTCTCTTCCTTTTAGCGCATTGTCTGGCACACACTTACCATTGTCTGGCACACACTTAGCATTTGTCTGGCACACATTTAGCATTGTCTGGCACACAAATTCTTATCCAAATATTCGTCCTCAGAAGATTCATCTGAAGAACTGACGAATAGATCTGAAAGAAGATTTTCATACTTTATTTTTGCGTCATTTTCCTTGTCCTGACAACCCAAATCTTCTTGCTCATTTTTCCTTCATTAGATTTTTTTTGGGTGGAGGAAACAGAGAATTTTCCTCTTCTCTCTTCCTTTTAGCAGCATTGTCTGGCACACCTTGTATTTATTTTAGAATCCATTTTGATGCTAAACCCAAAAAGAGTAACAAGAAAAAAGTTACCCCGAAAACCTGCATAATATTCTCTCTTTTGGGGATTATAGGAGGCTGAATATACTACAAGAGAACAAGAATACAATTTCCAAAATAACCTACTATAATATATCTCTCTTGGAGATTATAGTGGCGGAAAATCAACAAGAGTAACAAGATATACAGATTACCAGTATAAAACCCGCTATAAAATACTCTTTGGAGATTATGTGAGGCTGGAATATACTAACAAAGTAACAAGATAAACAGATTACCAATATAACCACTTAATACTCTCTTGGAGATTATGGGGTGGAATATATAACAAGATAAGAAGATATAAGATACCATAAACCTGCTATAATAAACCTCTTGGGAAATTTTAAATTAGGGTTTGGGAAAATATTATTGTGGTGCTTATTAGCAAAAATTTGAAGATTGAATATGTTAAGTGAAGATGTTGTGAATGTATTTTAGGGAAGAGCAGTGAATGTATTAAGTGAATATGCAGTGAAATGTATTATAGTGAAGATGCAGTTTAAAGTTTAAAAAAGTGAAGAGTATGAAATGATTATAGTGAAAATGCAGGAATGGGATTATAGTGAAGATTAGTGAATGTATTATAGTAAGAGTAGTAATGTATTATAGTAAATGCAGTGAATGATTTTAGTGAAGATGCAGTGAATGTATTATAGTGAAAATGCAGTGAATTTTATAGTGAAGATTATGAAAGTATTTAGTGAAGATGCAGTGAAAATATTATAATGAAGATGCACTGAAAGTATTTTAATGAAATGCAGAGAATGATTTAAATGGAAAAGCATGGGTACCTAGTGAAAAATGCTCTGAATGTGTTAGACACCCGTTAAACACCAGCGTTTAAAAACCCCGTTAAACACCACGTTAAACACCCGCGTTAAAGACCAGCGTAAATACCAGCGTTTAAAACCAGCATTAAACACCCGCATTAAACACCAGCATTAAACACCAGCGTTTAAAAACCCTGTTAAACACCAGCATTAAAAAACCATCGTTCAGCAGTAGAGTGGTTATCCTAATGCAAGAAAATTCATGGTCAAGGAACTTCTCAGACAATTTCAGCTTATCCCGTTGGTGTACCATTATGAAGATGTAAGATGTTAAACTAAGGGAGACGAGGTGGAACCCCATCACTTGTTTCACTAAAAATGACGTCTGATATTTTAACATCTCCACTATAATTTTTAACATCTCCACTTAATATTTTTTTAAATCTCCACTATAATATTTTAACATCTCCCCCTAAATATTTTAAAATCTCCAATAATATTTTAACATCTCCACTATAATATTTTAAATCTCCCCCTATAAATTTTAACATCTCCACTATAATATTCTTACCTTCTTCTCCATCACCAAAATTTTAAAAACATTTCCAATATAGTTTTTTAACGACTGGGCCTCTATCATCCATATAATTACGCATCTATCATCCATGATAATTACTGCCATCTATCATCCATATAATACTCCATCTACATCCATGATAGATTACTTCCATCAAACATCCATGAAATTACTTCCATCACATAATGTAGATTTCTTCCATCTATCATCCTTTATAGATTAGCCATCTATCACCCTGTAGATTACTGCCATTATCATCCCTGATAGGTTTCTTCCATCTATCATCACGATAGATTACTTCCATCATATCCCCAAAAATTACTTCCACTATATCCATGATAGATTGCTTCCACAAACATCCTGCCC
>NW_026508543.1:0-14416 GCF_026875155.1 Cherax quadricarinatus
CTTGTGGGGTATTTTATCCCACTTAATGTTAAAATGAGGCCTAACCAAGGATATATAGAGTTGAAAAACAACCTGAGGACTTCTATTATTTATACTTCTAGATATGAAGCCAAGAATTCTGTTAGCTTTATTGCGAGCACTAATGCACTGTTGTCTTGGTTTTAAATTACTGCTAACCAGAACTCCTAAATCATTTTCGCAATCAGTAGTATTAAGATCTATATTATTTAGTTCATATGTGGCATGGTTATTTACCTGTCCAACATTTAGAACTATGCATTTGTCAATATTAAACTGCATCTGCCACTTCTCCGACCATTGCATCAGTCTATTCAAATCATCCTGGAGTGCTCTATTGTCCTCATTAGAATGAATTGGACGGCCTATTTTGGTGTCATCGGCAAATTTGCTTATGTCGCTATTTAAGAACATAAGAACGAAGGAACACTGCAGTAGGCCTACTGGCCCATGCGAGGCAGGTCCAAGTCTCCTACCGGCTTAAGCCAATGCACCCAACCTAGTCAGGTCAGGTCACATTGACTTAAGGGAGGAACACGGCAACCGACCTGGTAGCACAAGCTATCAAGTCCAACTCACACCCACCCACATCCACTCATGTATTTATCCAACCTATTTTTAAAGCTACACAACGTTCTGGCCTCTATACTATACTTGGGAGTTTGTTCCAGTACTTTCCTATATCCTTCCTGAATCTGAATTTTTTCAACTTAAAACCATTGCTGCGAGTCCTGTCTAGGCTAGATATTTTCAGCACACTATTTACATCCCCTTTATTTATTCCTGTCTTCCATTTATACACCTCAATCATATCCCCCCTAATTATACGTCTTTCTAGAGAGTGCAGATTCAGGGCCCTTAGTCTATCCTCATAGGGAAGGTTTCTGATACATGGGATCAACTTTGTCATCCTCCTTTGTACATTTTCCAGAGCATTTATATCCATTCTGTAATACGGTGACCAAAACTGTGCAGCATAATCTAAATGAGGCCTAACCAAGGATGTTTACCTGGAGTTTTACCTGGAGAGAGTTCCGGGGGTCAACGCCCCCGCGGCCCGGTCTCTGACCAGGCCTCCTATGTATAGAGTATAGAGTTGAAGAACAACCTGAGGACTCCTATTATTTATGCTTCTTGATATGAAGCCAAGGATTCTATTAGCTTTATTGCGAACACTTATGCACTGTTGTCTTGGTTTCAGATTACTGCTAACCAGAACTCCTAAATCTTTTTCACAATCCGTAATATTAAGATCTACATTATTTAGTTTATATGTGGCATGGTTATTGTCCTGTCTAACATTAAGAACTTTGCATTTGTCTATTTTAAACTGCATCTGCCACCTCTCCGACCACTGCATCAGTCTACTCAAATCTTCCTGGAGTGCTCGAATGTCCTCGTCAGAATGAATTCGACGGCCTGTTTTGGTGTCATCGGCAAACGTGCCGATGTCGCTCTTTATGCCTTCATCTATGTCGTGGAACACCGCTCGTGACGCTTCCCCACTCTGATTTCTCCCCATTTATGCAAACTCTCTGCTGCCTATTTGTCAACCATGCCTCTATCCAGGAAAAAATTTTCTCTCCTATTCCATGTGCCTTAATTTTCCCCAATAGTCTCTGATGTGGGACCCTGTCAAAAGCTTTACTGAAGTCCATATTCACAATATCATATTCATTACCATGATCTACCTCCTCAAATACCTTAGTAAAAAAGTTAATAAATCGTAAGCAGGAACGCCCCTTTGTAAACCATGCTGAGATTCGTTGATTAATTTATGCTTTTCAAGGTGGCTACGAACTGCCTCGGCAATTATTGATTCCATAAATTTTCCCACTATGGAGGTTAGGCTTATTGGTCTATAGTTCGAAGTAAGGACCTGTCACCTGCTTTAAAAATAGGTATCACATTTGCCATTTTCCACTTATCTGGCACCATGCCTATTTCGTTTATGTAAATTGTGAATAACAACTGGCCCAACACTGACCCCTGAGGAACACCGCTTGTGACGTGCCCCCATTCTGATTTCTCCCCATTTATGCAAACTCTCTGCTGTCTATTTGTCAGCCATGCCTCTACCCAGGAAAAAATTTCTCCTCGCATTCCGTGTGCCTTAAGTTTCCTCAATAGCCTCTGGTGTGGAACTCTATCGAAAGCCTTACTGAAGTTCATATACACAATATCATATTCATTACCATGATCTACCTCCTCAAACACCTTAGTGAAAAAATAACAAAAAAGGCACAATACCGTGACTGGAACGATACACAAATAACCCGCACATAAAAGAGAGAAGCTTACGACGACGTTTTCGGTCCGACTTGGACCATTGACAAAGTCCAATAACCAGAATTGTTGTTTTGTTAAAGATTCGCCGGTATTCTCCCCGGCCCCGGCCCATCCAAGTGGTGGTCCGGCACTGGCTCCCTGTCTAGGGAGTGTCTGAGACCTAAGTCTCCCATGGGAGGAGGCACAAGTACCCCCCTCATCTTGTGAGCTTAAAACCCTGGGGCTCTGGCACCAACCCTGCCCTAGAAGGGCAAAGCATGGTGTCGATCGGCTAGCGCTGTGCTCTCCTGTGTGGAGTGTTCATTTTTCATTCATTTTGATTCGCGGGTACTTCCCCGGGTGGGGGGTGACGATCATCATCTTCTTTCTTGGCCCCCGGTTTGAGGGTGTCGCTTTTTCTATCTTTCGCTGACTTCCCCAAAGAGAAGCGCAGTCGGCAGAGGCAGCAGTTACAGGGTCGATTGGAGCCACACCCCAGCTTTAGTGGACAGCAAAGTGCTGGTGAATGGTCATGGATAGTCGTGCTAGACGGGGGTACCGTCTTAAAGGTCCCCATTCTGAAGCATCCTGAATTTCCTCTTTGAGGTTACTCGACACAAGGTTTGGGGTGTTGGCGTGAGTAGTCTGGTCATGTCTGCAGTGGTGTATGAAAACAGTTCGGTCGTAGGTATACTTGACTGTTCCGTCCTGGAGGTGCTGATGGATTTCTGAAGACGCTTTTGTGTTCTTACTGCTTGGTTGTGTAGAAGTATACACCCTTCAATATGGGACTTGTTGTGGTGCAGCAGTGTTAGTGGCAGTGGCACCGTGAGGTGCATCCGCATTTTTGTGTTTTTTTGCTTCTTGCGGTGGCTGAACTGGTGAAGGATGCATGGTAGTGGACTCTCATTGGGGGGGTTTGCCGACGTCTCAGGGGTCCTGATTGGTCCATCTCTGTGTCTGGGAGGTTGTGACAGCGATGGAGCAGGGGTGATGCTGGTAATATTTGCAGAAGATTTTAGGATCTCAATGGAAGGTGGTGATGCAGGGAATGTGAGGCCAGGCATATTATTTAGTTTGAAAAGTTTCATTGATGGTGGTGTTGAAGGAACCAGGCTCAGCTGCATTCTGTACATGAGCAACTAATGCAACAAAGAATCTTGGGGGAGTCGACAGTAGGTGCTGGCAGGGAAGTGGTGGGAGCACTTGCGTGGCATGTAGTATCTTGGTAGTGTCTGCTTGAAGCTTGGCGATAGCAGAATATGTGGTTGCTTGTGGGTTGGGTTTCTTTGTTGTTGTTGTTGTTTCTTGAGTATGTCTCTTCTGGGAGGCACCTGGCCCGCAAGAGTATGGTGGTCATTCTTGCAGTTCAAGCATTTAGGTGGTGAAACAGTAGTGCAATTCTTGAAGTCATGACCCCCACGGCCACAGGTGGAGCAGAACTCTTGTCCTTGGTAGGACAATCATTTGTGGTGTGTAAGTATGAGTAACAATTATAGCACTGTGAGATAGTTGGAATTTCTCTGCTTCGACGAAGGCTGGGTTGATGTGGAAGTAGTGAATAGCCAGGGCCCCCACGAGAGCTCTGGCTGCCATGTTGACGTCACTGAAGGTGACCTTCAGCATGGATGAAGCATTGGGTTTTTCAGTAATGAAGTCCACCTTGGCCAAGGGTTCTTTGCTTCGATAGATGAACATGATTTCTTCAGTGGCCTGTACAGTGATAAGGTTGTCGAGTCGCTTGAGGAACCAGTTATCCTGGCCCTCAGTGCTGGGGAAGTCAAGACAAGAAATCCCCCCGGGCTCGTAGAGGGTAAAGCAGTGGTGGTAAGTAGTTTTTCAGCCTGGTTGTCTGTTTCAGACGACAACAAAGGCCCCTTTGAGCGATTTAAAAACGCATTACATTTGATTTGCAGCCTGCCACTAACGACAGCTGCAAGTGCTAGTTTGGACGACTCATTGGTTGTGCCCCTCGCCCGGTTTGATCTTTACTCTGTTAGAGTAATGCATCGTGAGTAAGCAGTGCCTGGTGGGACTGACTAACCAGAAGTAAGCAAGCAAGCAAGCAAGCAAGTGCGGTAAAATTCCCCAAAGGGATGAAACGGGAAAAACGGGAAAAGACAAGAATGCGCTGGAGAGGAAATTTTTCTTTGTTTGTAGAATTTGAGCCAGGGCTTGACCCCGCATAAGGGGATCGTGGACAGACTTTGGGAAAAAACGGGAAGAGAGCAAGTGTGTAAGCCCAAAAGTCCTTTTGGGTAGGGGAGGTTTTTTGAGCTCGAGAAACTGGAAGTTTCCTTTTCCCCGGTGGGGGAGAGGGGAGGCAGGGGAGGGGCCATCAGAGGGCCCGCAGACAGTGGGAGGTTATTTTAGTAGTTGAAGGGGGGCAGGGTTTTCAGGGGAGCCCTTTGCCCAAAAGTCTTGACGATTTCTCCTGGAGAGGTGGGATAGCGTTTTTTCTTGTTTTGGAAAAAAAATGAAAAAGAAGAGGCTTGAAGAACTCAAGAATTGCGTGAGTGTGAAGTGAAGGGTGGTTCCCCTGGCAAATTTTACTGTTCCAACCCCCAGGCCCTTTTTAGAGTTTAGACAGGGCATAGGGGTTTTACGTTCAGGAAGAGGTGTAGGGAAAAAATAAAGGGTTTTCCCCAAAAGGTGTGCTGGGTCGTCCCCTATCTGCTTCGTCGGGGGATTGTCGGAAAATTTTTGTTCAAAATTTTTTTCTACCGTGGGTTGTGTCAAAAGGGGGCTGGGGTCTAGAGTATTTGCGGGGTTTGGGGGGGTTTGGGTTTGGGGTTGGGTTTAGAGGGGGCGTGGGGCACCCGGGGGTGGTTTAGGGGTGTTTTTTTGGGCGAGTTAGGATTTTGGGGCCCAAATTTTATGTGAAGTTTGCGATGTTTGGGATAATCTTGAGGTAGTCCTGTGATGTTGGCGAGTCAGGAAAGTTGAAATGACGGCATGTTGTTAAGACGGAATAGTTCGTTAATTGTAGTGTTTGAATGTGCCTGGGTTTGCTGCATTTGCAAGGTGTGCATACATCATGCAGTACAACACCTTAGAGGGAGCAGCGCCAGGGAGTGCAGAAAGGGAATTGCTGGAGAGAGATGACTGCTGTGTGGCTTGTAGAATTCTGGTGGTGTCCGACTGGAGTTTTGAAATGGCGGTATATGTCGGCGATTTGGGACTATTCTTCTTGGTTTCTTCTTTAATTTTTTTCGACATTACTTCTTTTCGTAGTGGGCATTTAGCTGCAAGGGTATGATGAGTACCCTTGCAGTTAAGACATTTTGGAGTGGCATTGGTGGTGGTGCAGGCTTTAAGAGTAACAGTTCCAACAGGGAGAGACATGGGCAAAACGTTCAGGTTCATTGTGGCGTGGATGTATGTGGTAATATGAGATTGCTAGTCCATTAGCGAGTGCTTGGGTAGCCATATCTATGTTTGAAAAGGTGATTTTGATCATAGATGAGGGAATTGGGAAATTGTGGGGATGGTTTTTTACGAGGGGCCCGGGGTTTTTGGGGGTTTGATTTGAGGTCTTCAGTTTTTATCCGGTTTGGGGATGGATGTATTTTCTTTTCCAGTTGTTTAAAAAAAAAACTGAAAGTTTCGCCCGCAAAAGGGGGGAGACGTGAATTTGAAAATTTTCGGTCCCCTTAAAGTGTTCATTGCCGTGTAGTTTCCTTTAATTTAGCAGTTCAATTTTCGTCGGTGCGACGACAATTAAAAGGGAAACCTTGATGAAATGGGTCGCTGTGAATTTGAATGTAGGCAGGGCCCATAGCGGCAGCAAAATAATAGTTTAAATGGGAAAATTTAAACCCCACTGGGTGGTTTATTTGAACAAAAGATGTGCGAAAAATTTTCGAAAAAGGTAGAGGTTACCCTCCCCCAAAGGGAATCGTAGGGAGACTGATGTTTTGGGGAGTCCAGGGGTTTTCAGTTCGCTCAGGGCCCGGGGAAGTTCAGGGTTTCCCTAGTTTAGGAAATATTCCTGAATTAATTTCGAACGAACGAACGAAAGTTCAGGTAAGGGTCCCCAAAAAGGGGTAAGCGGGGAAGACGGGGGGCAGGACGAAGGCAGTGCTGGGGGAGGGTGTTTTAGTCGTTTGAAATAGAGCCAGGGCTTAACCCAGCAGCGGGGGCGATCGTGGGGCGATATTGAAAAAGAGAAATTCAGGGGGGTTCTGTTGGGACTTTTGGTGGGGCGGCGGGAAGGAAGGGGCATGCCGGGGCGTTTAGAGCTAGAGAGGAGTTTTAGAACGGAGCCCTGGTTTTTAAACCCCAAAAGGGTTTTGGGGGGAACGGGATCAGAGAATGGTAACCCGTAGAGAAAGGTACCCCTTTGGAGGGAAACCAAGGGTTTTTTGTAAATAGGGTTTGGGGCAGGATAAGCAGGAAGAGGGGGTGGTAGTAGTTGTAGTACTAGAATGGGATATAATACCGACAAGATGAAATTAAGACTCATGTGCAACACCGGGGCATTCCTATCGTAGACGTTTCGCCATCCATCCAGCCACTGGATGGCGAAACGTCCACAACAAAGACAACGAGACGCCGCACTTGTGTCTTAATTTCATCAGAAGAAGTAGTAGTAGTGGTAGTGATAGAAGCGGGGAATAAGGAGGACGAGCCAGTCAAATACAAAGAAAGAGGAGCACTGCAAGAGAGCTAGGTGCCTACAGAGGGAGAGCAAGCGCACAGAGGTGCGTGAAAGGGAAAGTTGTGAAATATATGAAGAAGGAACAGAAACACGAAACAGAAGAGAAAAAGACAACCCAGAGGAGAAAAGGGAAAGAGGAAAGTGGAAGAGGGAGAAGAAGAAAAAAAAAAAAGAAAAAATGAGGAGTTAGGTTAAGTCACGGGTGCTCTGAAGCTTGGAGCATTTTACTATGTAGTGGGAGAGGAAGGCATCTACACAGACGAAGCCAGGGCTAAGATTCATACAAGGAAAGTTGTGTATTAGGGAGGATACAACTAGACGGCGACTGTTCGAGTTGGAAGTAGGGAAGACAGTTTTAGCAGAAGACCAGTCAATAGGATGGCTATGATCTCTGACGTGACAGAAAAGAGCATTGTTAGTGTCGGCAAGCCTAACACTATTTTTGTGCTCCTTAAGTCTGTCAGAAAGAGATCGACCAGTTTCTCCGAAGTATTGAAGAGGACAGGAGGAGCAAGAAATAGAGTAGACACCAGGAACATCTGTAGAGGGAGGAGAGGTATGAACGAGATTAGTGCAAAGAGTCTTAGTCTGGCGGAAGGTAAGCTTGATGTCTAAGGGACGGAGAGAATTGTTGAGATTAGAAAGACCGGAAATGTAGGGAAGGCAGAGGACAGAAGAGTTCCCAGGAGTAGAGAGTTTGGGAGAGAAGAAATTGCGTTTAGCACGTGAGAGGGCAGAGTCTATGAAATGGGAAGGGTAGCCAAGACAGGAAAACGAATTATGAAGAGTGGAAATTTCTGCTTGAAGGAACTGAGGATCACAGATGCGGAGGGCACGGAGAACACTTTTCTTGACATGGGAAGCATGATAGGAAAAGTAGTGAATGTACATGCCACTGTGTAAAATGCTCCAAACTTCAGAACACCCGTGACTTAACCTGACTTCTTTTTCTTTTTCTTCTTCTCCCTCTTCCCCTTTACTCTTTCCTTTTTCTCCTCTGGGTTGTCTTTCTCTCTTATGTCTCGTGTTTCTGTTCCTTCTTCATTTATTTCACCACTTTCCCTTTCATGCATCTCTGTGCGCTTGCTCCCTCAGTGGGCACCTAGCTCTCTTGCAGTGCTCCCCTTCCTTTGTATTTGACTGGCTCGTCCTCCTTATTCCCCACTTCTACCACTACCACTACTACTTCCTCTTCTTCTACTACTACCACTACTTCTTCTGATGAAATTAAGACACAGGAGCGGCGTCTGGTTGTCTTTGTTGTGGACGTTTCGCCATCCAGTGGCTGGCTGGATGGCGAAACGTCTACGATAGGGATGATGAAATTGAGACACATGTGCAACATCTGGGTATCTTTATTGTAGACGTTTCGCCATCCAGTGGCTTTATCAATACAAATTCCAGGACTTAACTTGAAGACAGGAGAACTATGTACAGAAGATGAGGTAATCAGTCCCTCAACCTAGCAGTAGGTGCGAAGAGCACCATAGTCGTGGAGATACTTAAGCAGAAGCAAGGCGCCTGACGCTTATATAGTAACGTCAGGTGGAAATGGGACGGGTAGCAGACGAGGGCATAGTCACTGGTAGGCGGGATTCCCCAGTTGAGGGACTGATTACCTCATCTTCTGTACATAGTTCTCCTGTCTTCAAGTTATGTCCTGGAATTTGTATTGATAAAGCCACTGGATGGCGAAACGTCTACAATAAAGATACCCAGATGTTGCACATGTGTCTCAATTTCATCTTGTCGGTATTGTATACCATTCTTGTACAACCTGTCAGACACTGCAACATCATGGAATCTTGATTCTGAGGGCATGTACATAACCTTCAAGACTACGACAACTACTACTACAACTAACCCATCTCTTTGGGTAGGACCTACTTCCACTTGGGAATCCCGCCTACCTGTGACAATGCCCTCGTCTGCTACCCATCCCATTTCCACCTGACGTTACTATATAAGCGTCAGGCGCCTTGCTTCTGCTTCAGTATCTCCACGACTATGGTGCTCTTCGCACCTACTGCTAGGTTGAGGGACTGATTACCTCATCTTCTGTACATAGTTCTCCTGTCTTCAAGTTATGTCCTAGAATTTGTATTGATAAAGCCACTGGATGGCGAAACGTCTACAATAAAGATACCCAGATGTTGCACATGTGTCTCAATTTCATCTTGTCGGTATTGTATACCATTCTTGTTCGATAGGGATGCCCTGGTGTTGCGCATGTGTCTTAATTTCATCTTGTCGGTATTGTATACCATTCTTGTACGATAGGGATGCCCTGGTGTTGCGCATGTGTCTTAATTTCATCTTGTCGGTATTATATACTATTCTAGTACTACTATTACTACTACTACTACTACTACTACCACCACCACCACCTCTTCCTACACATCATCGTAAGACACAGTCGCTCCTCACCTTAAGAAGTGTTCCTTCGATCCCCGTCGGGGAGGGTATAACCATCGTACCAGCTCCTGCCTTACTCCTTCATGATGCTTGCAAACCGCGTAAGGATCAAACCCAACAGTGGAGTAATAAATGACTCTGTAAAGTAAAAGGACACAAGTGCAACTAATGTGACATTTATTGTGGCAACGTTTCGCTCTCCAGGAGCTTTATCAAGCCATTAAAAACAATACACGGACACAGAGGGTATATAAAGGCTCAGAGTGAGGTGCAATACTAATGAGGTACCATTTCGATGTTCACTAGTGGTAGTGGTAGTAGTAGTAGTGGTAGTGATAAAAGTAATACATACGGTAGAGCAATTAATTCGTACATGAGTAAAAGGATATAAAAGCTATTACTTGGGTAACATAAAAATAGGTTGGACAAATATAGACTGGAAAGAGGCAGGATGTTTCAGTGTTCACTCTCTGTAATGTGCTTTGTGTAGTATAACAGGGGAGACTATGTGATGGCAGGGTTTACTGTTTTCAGGAGGATTCTTGCTAAGACTTCGGAGATGGTGAAGCTGCCGTTGTTTTGTTTAATTGTATTTGAAACAGCGATCAGTGCTGATTCGAGGCACTTGCGTGTGCGGAAATTATTTTCTTTGATCACTAATTGGGCGTCTCTGAATTTCATGAGATGATTGGTGGAATTTCGGTGTTGTACACAGGCGTTGTTCAAGTTATCGTTCCTACATGCGTAAATGTTTTTCATTGAGGCGGGTGTCGAGGTTTCTTGCTGTTTCACCTACGTAAATCTTGCCCACAGCCTCCACAGGGTATAGTGTAAACTCCTGCATTGACTGGTTCGTGGTGCTTGGATTTTGTCCTGGTTAGATCCTTTATTGAAGTGCTAGAAGCGATGGCGACTCTGGTGTTAGCTTGTGAAAGTACTTTTGAGACGTTCAGTGCAACCTGGCAGTTGGGAAGAATTATAACTTTGTTGGGAGTGGTGTTGGTGCGTGGAGAATTAATGATCTGAAGAGCTCTTTTCTTGCAGTCTTTGATGAAAAAAGAAGGAAAATGTAACTCAGTGAATGTTTGGTGAATGTATGTACATTCCTCGTCAAGAAACTCAGGACTACAAATTCGGTATGCTCTTAGGAAAAACCCGATGATGATGCCTCTTTTGGTCTTGGTATCTTGACTGGAATAGAAGTGTGTGAGATCATTTTTATTGGTGGGTTTCCGATAAACTTGAAATCTTAGGTTGTTGTCTACTTTGTGAATGAGGACGTCGAGGAAAGGAAGCTTGTCATTTGACTCTTCTTCTAGTGTAAACTGGATCGCCGGTTCAACTGCGTTGAGCCTTGCCTGAAGATCCCGTACATCAAAACGTTTTGGAGTTATTACGAGGACATCGTCCACGTAACATAACCAAGTGACGCTTGAAGGGATGATGTTGGCGAAGTGTTCGGACTCTAGGTGTTCCATGTATAAGTTGGCTAGGACGGCACTTATGGGGGACCCCATTCCCATGCCGTAGGTTTGTTTGTAGAGCTTGTTATTGAAAGAAAAACAGTTGAAATTAACAGAGTTCAATCAAGTCAACAAAATCTCCGGGAGGTAGAGGAAGATTAAGATCCTGATTGACTTTACGTCGTAGAACCTCGATGGCTTTTGTGGTAGGTACTTTTGTGAAGAGGGAAGTCACATCCAAACTGCTTAGTTTCTTGTTACGGATGGAGAGGTTACGGATGCGGTTGAGAAGGTCGCCTGAGTGTTTAAGATGAGCGGGGCTGATGGTCCCCAGAAGGCAGGAAAGATGTTTGGCAAGAACTCCGGCTAGTTTGAGTGGAGCACTGCCTATTCCTGACGTGATAGGTCTGAGAGGAATATTGTGTTTATGGGTCTTGGGTAAACCATACATGTGTGCTGGTTTAGGGTTGCTTGGTAACAAGTACAGAAGTTTCTTCCCTTCTCTAGTGCGTTTGAGTATTTGTCTGGTTTTTTATAGAAAATCTTTGGTGAGCGTCTCCCACTGTTGAGTGCTGATGGGTTCGTATTCGTGATGGACCTTTTGAATGATCAATCTACATACGAACCCATCAGCACTCAACAGAGGTGAGACGAAGGTCACTAGCAGAAATAAGAACGCAGATGTTGGGAAGTCAGGTCCCTCTCAAATCCAGCCGTTCTCACTAGTAGAGGTTGTCGAAGTTGACTGCAGGTCTGTACCAAGATACCCTTGTGTTGCAGTGTCTGACAGATTGAACATTAAAATGGTATAAAATACCGACAGGTTGTTAGGTAAGACACACATATGCAACAGTTAGGTATCTTTATTATAAAACGTTTCGCCTACACAGTAGGCTTCTTCAGTCGAGTACAGGTATTTGGTATTTTAAACCATTTTAATGTTCAATCTGTCAGACACTGCAACACAAGGGTATCTTGGTACAGACCTTCAGTCAACTTCGACAACCTCTACTAGTGAGAACGGCTGGATTTGAGAGGGACCTGACCTCCCAACATCTGAGTTCTTACTTCCGCTAGTGACCTTCGTCTCACCTCCTGGCGCTATATAAGGCTCCATCCTGTCACTTCAACTCCATATTGTTTCAGACTTTGGAACAGTGCTCTTCACCAGACTGAGGGACTGACCACCTCAAAACTTTAAGGGTGATGGACTGATTACATCGTCTTCAAGTCTCTTCTGCTTCTATCAACTTTTCTGTACTCGACTGAAGAAGCCTACTGTGTAGGCGAAACGATTCGAAATAAAGATACCTAACTGTTGCATATGTGTCTTACCTAACAACCTGTCGGTATTTTATACCACTTTAATGTTCAGTCCTGAGTTACTTGACGAGGAATGTACATACATTCACCAAACATTCACTGAGTTACATTTTCCTTCTGCAAGAAAAGAGCTCTTCAGATCATTAATTCTCCACGCACCAACACCACTCCCAACAAAGTTATAATTCTTCCCAACAGCCAGGTTGCACTGAACGTCTCAAAAGTACTTTCACAAACTAACACCAGAGTCGCCATCGCTTCTAGCACTTCAATAAAGGATCTAACCAGGACAAAATCCAAGCACCATGAACCAGTCAATGCAGGAGTTTACACTATACCCTGTGGAGGCTGTGACAAGATCTACGTAGGTGAAACAGCAAGAAACCTCGACACCCGCCTCAATGAACACATTTACGCATGTAGGAACGATAACTTGAACAACGCCTGTGTACAACACCGAAATTCCACCAACCATCTCATGAAATTCAGAGACGCCCAATTAGTGATCAAAGAAACTAATTTCCGCAGACGCAAGTGCCTCGAATCAGCACTGATCGCTGTTTCAAATACAATTAAACAAAACAACGACAGCTTCACCATCTCCGAAGTCTTTGCAAGAATCCTCCTGAAAACAGTAAACCTTGCCATCACATAGTCTCCCCTGTTATACTACACAAAGCACATTACAGAGAGTGAACACTGAAACATCCTGCCTCTTTCCAGTCTATATTTGTCCAACCTATTTTTATGTTACCCAAGTAATAGCTTTTATATCCTTTTACTCATGTACGAATTAATTGCTCTACCATATTGTATTACTTTTATCACTACCACTACTACTACTACCACTACCACTAGTGAACATCGAAATGGTACCTCACTAGTATTGCACCTCACTCTGAGCCTTTATATACCCTCTGTGTCCGTGTATTGTTTGTAATGACTTGATAAAGCTCCTGGAGAGCGAAACGTTGCCACAATAAATGTCACATTAGTTGCACTTGTGTCCTTTTACTTTACATATTGTCGATAATTCTACCAACTTTATTACAATAAATGACTATTAAACTTGCCCTTGCTGCCGCTGTAAAGACTTGCTTACAGGTTAAATTTACAGCCATCCACTCGACGAAAGACTCATTCATCGTCTTCTGTACTGACGATTATGAAGCCACAAAGCTGATCGCCGACACTTCTATGAAAACCCTCAGAGACCGACAGTTCACCATCTCCCCTTCACCTTTTTTGCTGGCGAAACGTTCCGTTTTCGTCAAACGGCTGGACAAACTCGTCACTTCTTTATCGACTGAGGATCTCAAGACCTCTATCGAGGAACAAAATACATGGGCGTCGACTGAACATATCACCAAAATCCCCAACGCCTCTACAGTGATCAAGCTAACCTTCTCCAACATCGATATGGCTGAAGAATTGAGACACTTATGCAACACATGGGAATCATAAGTGTCTCAATTCTTCAATTTGTCGGTTTTCAAAACCTTTCATCACATCTGTCAGACTCTGCAACATCATGGGATCTTGGCACAAAGACTTCAATGCTTGCCCAACCTTTGGACGACGACCTACTTACACTAGTGGCAGGTCCCACTTTGATCCCGCCTCCTGCTTCAACTCATCTCACCGCAGTATATAAGCCACCTCTCTGGCCCTATGCTGCACTTCCTACAAGAGTGATGGACTGAACACATCGATTCCAGGTTGAGGGACTGATTACCTCAAACTTCTACTCTCCTTACCCACTTCTACTTTGTATTGGACTGATGAAGCCACTGTGTGGAGGAACGTTTCTTCAATAAAGATTCCCATGTGTTGCATAAGTGTCTCAATTCTTCAACTTGTCGGTTTTCAAAACCATTCATCACATCTGTCAGACACTGCAACATCATGGGATCTTGGTACAAAGACTTCAACGCTTGCCCAACCTTTGGACGACGACCTACTTACACTAGTGGCAGATCACACTGTGATCCCACCTCCTCCTGTTTCAACTCATCTCACCGCAGTATATAAGCCACCTCTCTGGCCCTATGCTGCACGTTGTCCAGCGGCCCCTAACACACTATCTTCTGGAGTGCGAAGTTACTGAGACACTCTGCAGGCAACTAGGAGTGATATTCCCTCCCAAAGAGGAACCAGAGATGACTGCGGCCACACTAGTGTACCATGGAGTCAACGAACCAGACAAGCTGTTACCTGTGATAACGACATATCCTCCTCCTCGCTAGTGTCCATAGTTAGGAGTACATAC
>NW_026508544.1:0-14060 GCF_026875155.1 Cherax quadricarinatus
AAGCCCGAGAGCTTATCCCCCAGGCCAGAGAACTTTTCCACTATGCCGAGAGCTTATCCCCAGGCCCGGAGCTTTATCCACCTGCCAGAGAGGTTTATCCCCCAGGCCGAGAGGTTTTTAAACCGGGCCCGGAGCTTTATCCCCTTTCCAGGGCTTTATCCACAAGGCCAGGGGAGCTTTATCCACAAGGCCAGAGAGCTTTATCCACCATGCAGAGAAACTTTATCCACCAGGCCAGAGAGCTTTATCCACCAGGCCAGAGAGCTTTATCCACCAGGCCAGAGAGCTTTATCCACCAAGCCAGAGAGCTTTATCCACAGGTCGAGAGCTGTATCCCCCAGGCCAGAGACCTTTATCCACCAGGCCAGAGGCTTTATAATTTATCAGGGGCGGGTGAGGGGAGTTTGGGGGGGGGGTGGGGGCGGGAGGGGGGAGGTAGGGGGCTGGTGGGGGCGGGTGGGGGGCGGGTAGGAGGATGGGGGGGGGTGGGGGGCGGGTGGGGGGAGGTGGGGGCGGGTGGGGGATGTGAGAGCGGGTGGGGGGAGGGGGGGGGGCGGGTTGGGGTGGTGGGGGGGGGTTTGGAGGAGGAGGGGCGTGTGGTGGGAGGTGGGGGCAGGTGGGGGTTAGGTGGCGGCGGGTGGGGGGAGGTGAAGGCGGGTTTGGGGGAGGGGCGTGGGCGGTGGGGGGGGGGTGAGTGCGGGTGGGGGGGGGGTAAGGGGCAAGTGGGGGGAGGTAGGGGCGGTTGAGGGGAGGTGGGGGCGGGTGGGGGAGGTGGGGGGGTGGGGGTAGGTGGGGGCGGGTGGGGGTATGTGGGGGGCGGGTGGTGGTAGGTGGGGGCGGGTTGGGGGACGTGGGGATGGTGGGGGGGGTGGGGGGCGGGTGGGGGAAGGTGGGGCAGGTGAGGAGAGGTGGGACGGGTTGGGGAGGTGGGGCCGGGTGGGGGAGGTGGGGCAGGTGGGGGTAGGTGAGGGTCGGGTGGGGGGACGTGGGGGTCGGGTAAGGGTAGGTGGGGGTAGGTGGGGGCGGGTGGGGGGACTTGGGGGGCGGGTGGGGGGACGTGGGGGAGGGTGGGGGTGAGGTGGCGGGCGGGTGGGGGGAGGTGGGGGCGGGTGGGGGGGAGTTGTGCAGGGTGGGTTTGTGGTGGGTGGGAGAGGTGGGGGCAGGTGAGGGGTAGGTGGGGCGTGTGGGGGGGGAAAGTGCAGGTGGGAGGGGAGAGGTGGGGTGGTGGGGACAGGTGAGTGGCAGGTGGGGAGAGATGGGGGTAGGTGGGGGCACGTAGGGGGTGGGTGGGGGCCGGTTGGGGGATAGGTGGGAGGCGGGTGGTGGGCAGGTGGGGGTCGGTGGGGGCGGGTGTGAGGGGAGGTGGGGGCGAGTGTGGGTAGGTAGCGGGCAGGGTGTGGGAAGGTGGGGGCGGGTGGGGTTAGGTAGTGGGGGGTGTGGGGAGGTGGAGGGCGGGTGGGGGTTAGGTGGAGAATGGGTGGGGGCGGTGTGGGGGAGGTTGCGGGTGGGTGTGGGGGCGGGTGGGGGGAGGTAAGGGTGGGTAAGGGCAGGTGGGGGAGGTGGGGACGGGTGTGGGGGAGGTGGGGGCGGGTGGGGGTAAGTGGGGGGGTAGGGGTTGTTAAGGGGCGGGGCGGGTTGGAGGGAGGTGGGGAGAGGTGTGGGGCGGGTGGGGGATGGTGGGGGGCGGGTGTGGGGAGGTGGGGGGCCAGTGGGGAGAGGTGGGGGCAGGTAGGGGGATGTGGGGGGGTGGGGGCGGGTTGGTGGAGGTGGAGTTCCTGTAGTTGGGCGGGTGTTGCGGAAGTGGGGGCGGGTGAGGGGGGATGTGGGGTGGGAGTGGGTGGGGGGAGTTGAGGGGCGGGTAGGGGGAGGTGGGGAGAGGTGTAGAAAACGGGTGGGGGGTGGTGAGGGGCGGGGTGTGGGAGGTGGGATGCGGGGGTGGGGGAGGTGGGGGGGGGGGCGGGTGGGGGTAGGTGAGCGGAGGTGGGAGGGGGTGGGGGAACGTAGGGGGAAGGTGAGGGGGGGTTGAAGGGGAGGTGGCGGGTGGGTTGAGGGAGGTGGGGGCAGGTTTGGGGGAGGTCGGGGGCAGGTGGGGGCGGGTGGGGGGAGGTTAAGGGCGAGTGGGGGGAGTTGGGGGGCGGTTGAGGAAGATTGTGACAGGTGGATGAGGTGGGGGTGGGGGGGGGTCGGGTGGGGGTAGAGTGAGGGGTGGGTGGGGGACGGGTGGGGGGAGGGTGGGATGCGGATGGGGGGAGTGGAGTGGAGGCGGGTGGGGGTAGGTGGGGGGCGGGTGCGGGGAAGTTGGGGCAGGAGGGAGTTGAGGGGCGGGTGGGGGGAGGTGGGGGAGGTTTGGGGTGGGTGGGGGGTGGTGAGGGGCGGGTGTGAGAAGGTGGGCGACGGGTGGGGGAGGTGGGGGCGGGGGGGAAATGGGGGGTTGGTGGGGGTGTGGGAGCGGGTGGGGGGGTGGGGGCTGGTAGGGGGGGAGGTGAAGGGCGGGAGGGGAGAGGTGGGGGCGGTGTGGTGGCAGGTGAGTGGCGGGTGGGGGTAGGTGGGGGGCACGTGGGGGCGGGTGGGGGTTGGGTGGGGGGGAGGTGGGGGGCGGGTGGGAGAGGTGGGGACAGGTGGGGGCAGGGCGGGTGGCGGGTGGGGGGAGTGCGTGGTGGGTTGGGGGTGGGTGGTGGAGGTGGGGGGAGGGTGTGGGGGTGGTGGTGGGGGGGTGGGGGGATATGGGGGTGGGTGGGGGTGAGTGGGGGTGGGTGGGGAGAGGTGGGGTTTGGTGGGGGCAGGTGAGTGGGGGGTGGGGGGAGGTGGGGTAGGTGGGGAGCGCCGTAGAGGGGGATGGGGGGCAGGTGGTGGGGAGGTGGGGGCGAATGAGGGGCAGGTGCGGGTCGGTGGGGGGCGGGTGAGGGGAGGTGGGGGCGAATGGGGGTAGGTGTGGGCGGGTGGGGGAGGTGGGGGTGGGTGGGGACGCGTGGGCGGAAAGTGGGGGGCGGGTGGCAGTTAAGGGGCGGGTTGGAGGGATGTGAGGAGAGGTGTGGGGCGGGGTAAAGGGTGGTGAGGGGCGGGTGTTGGGGTAGGTGGGGGCCGGGAGGGGGGCGGGGTAGGGGGAGGTGGGGGCGGTGTGTGGGGGAAGTGGGGGCGGGTGAGGGGAAGTGGGGGACTGGTAGGGGCGGGTGTGGGGAGGTGGGATGCGGGTGGGGGAGGGTGGTGAGGTGGGTAGAGGAGGTGGGGCGTTGTGTGGGAGCGGGTGGCGGGAGGTGGGGGCGGGTGGGGGGAGGTGGGGGGCGGATTGGAGAGAGGTGGGGGCGGGTGGTGGCAGGTGAGTGGCGGGTGGAGGGAGGTGGGGGCGGGTGGGGGGAGTTGCGGGGTGGGTTCGGGGCCGGTGGGGGAGGCGGGGGGCAGGTGCGGGGGAGGTGGGGCGGGTGGGGGGTAAGTGGGGGTGGGGGGATGTGGGGGTGGGGGGAAGTGGGGGTGGGTTGGGAGAGGTGGGGCTGGTTGGGGAAGGTGAGTGGCGGGTGGGGGGAAGTGGGGGTGGGGGGAAGTGGGGGTGGGTTGGAGAGGTTGGGGCTGGTGGGGGAAGGTGAGTGGCGGGTGGGGGGTGGGGGGTAGTGGGGGCACGTAGGGAGTGGGTGGGGGGGGTGGGGGTGAGGTGGGAGGCGGTGTGGGCGGCAGGTAGGGGTCGGGTGGGAGGAGTTGGGGCGGGTAGGGCTAGGTAGGGCGAGCGTGGGGGGGTTTGGTGGGGGCGGGGGGGGAGGTGGTAGTGGGGGTGGGGGGAGTGGGGGTGGGTTGGGAGAGGTGGGGATGGTGGGGGAAGGTGAGTGGCGGAGTGGGGGGGTGGGGGTAGGTGGGGGCACGTAGGGAGTGGGTGGGGTCGGGTGGGGGTGAGGTGGGAGGCGGGTGGGGGGCTGGTAGGGGTCGGGTGGGGAGGAGTTGGGGCGGGGTAGGGCTAGGTAGGGCGAGCGTGGGGGGTTTGGTGGGGGCGGGGTGGGGGGGAGGAGGGGTGGGGGTAGGTGGTGGCGGGTGGTGGGAGGTGGGGGGCGGGTGGGGGAGGTTGGGGCGGGTGGGGGTAGGTGGGGGCGGGTGGGGGTAGGTGGGGGCGGGTGGGGTAAGTGGGGGCGGGTGGGGGGAGGTGGGGGCGGGTGGGGGAGAGGTGGGGGGGGTGAGGGGAGGTGGGGGGTGGATGGGAGGCGGATGGGGGGCGGTAGGACGTGGGTGGGGGCGGGTGGGGGTAGGTGGGGGAGGGTGGGGGGTGGTGAGGGGCGGGTGTGCGGATGGTGGGGTCTGGAGGGGGGAGGTGGGGGGCGGGTAGGGGGGAGCTGGGGGGGGTGGAGGCGGGTTGGGGGAGGTGGAGTTCGGGTGGGGGGAGGTGTGAGGGCTGGGTGGGGGAAGTGGGAGCGGGTGGGGGGAAGTGGGGACGGGTAGGGGGGAAGTAGGGGAGGGTGGGGATTTGAGTGGCTGGGTGGGGGGAGGTGGGGAGAGGTGTGGGGCGGGTGGGGGGTGGTGAGGGGTGGGTGTGGGGTGGTGGAGTGAGGGTGGGGGAGGTGGGAGGTGGGGGGTGTAGGAGCTGGTGGGGGCGGGTGGGGGTAGTTGTGGGGTGGGTTGGGGCGGGTGGGGGAGGTGGGGGGCGGGTGTGGGGGAGGTGGTGGGCGGGGTGGGGGCGAAATGGGGGTGGGTAAGGGGAAGTGGGAGGTGGGTGGGGAGAGGTGTGGGCTCGTGGGGGCAGGTTAGTGGCGGGGGGGGTGGGGGGAGGTGGGGTAGTGGGGGCGCGTAGGGGGTGAGGGTAGGGGCGGGTGGGGGAGGTGGGGGGGCGTGTGGGGCAGGTGCGGGTCGGTGGGGGCGGGTTGAGGGGAAGTGAGAGGTGGGTGGAGGCGGGTGGGGGGAGTTGGGGTGGGTGAGGGGCGGGGTGGGGTCAGGTAGGGGGGGGTGCGGGGCAAGTGGGGGAGGTGGGGGCGGGTGTTGGGAGGTGGGGGAGGGAGGTGGGGGAGGTGGGGGGCGGACGGGGGGAGGTGGATTGCAGGTGGGGGAGGTGAGGGGCTGGTGTGATAGAGGTAGGGGGCGGGTGGGGGTACGTGGTTGGCGGGTGGGGGCAGGTGGGAGCGGGGGGAGGTGGGGGGAGGTGGGGGGCGTGTGGAGGGAGGTGGGGCAGGTGGGGGGAGGTTAGGGAGTGAATGGGGCGGGTGGGTGAGTGAGGTGGGGGGGTGGGGAGCGGGTGGGGGGAGATGGGGGCGGGTAGGGGGAGTTGGGGGTGGGTGGGGGTAGGTGGAGGCGGGTCTGCGGGGGTGGGGGACGGGTGAGGGAGGAGTTGGAGGTCGGGTGGGGGAGGTGGGGGAGAGGTGTGGGGGCAGGGTGGGGGGTGGTGGGGACGGGTGGGGGAAGGTCGTGGGGCGTTTCGGGGTAGGTGGGGGGCGGGTGGTGTGGTAGGTGAGGGGAGGTGGGGGGGGTGTGATGGGGGTCGGGGGGGGGGTGGGGGGAGGTGGTGGGGGAGGGTTTGGGTGAGGTTAGGGGCCCCGGGGGCGGGAGGTTGGGGGGGTGTGGGGGGCGTGGCGGGGGGGTGGGGGGGAGGGGAGGAAGGTGAGAGGCGGGGGGGGGGGAGGGGGTGGGGGGATTGGGGGGTGGAGGGGGGTGGGGAAGGGGGGGGGGGGGGGAAAGGGAAAGGGGGGGGGGGGAAAGGGGGGGGGGGGGCGGGTGGGGGGGAGGTGTGGGGGGGCCGGGGGGGGGGGATGTTGGGGCGGGTGGGGGGGGAGGTGGGGGGAAATGATGTTTTGGGGGGGTTTGGGGGGAAGGTGGGGGGAGATGGGGGGGGGAGGGGGAGGAGGGTGGCGGGTGGGGGGAGGGGAGGGGGGGATGTGGGTTTGGGGGGTTTGGGGGCGGGGGCGGGGGGGGGGGGGGGGGGGGAGGGGTGGGGGGGGGGGGCGGGGGGGGAAATGGGGGGGGTGGGGGGGGGTGGGGGGGTTTGGGGGGAGTTTGGGGGGGGTAGGGGGGAAGTGGGAGGGGGTGGGGAAGGTGGGGGAGATTGGGGCGGGTGGGGGGGGGGGGGTGATGTTTTGCGGGTGGAGGGGGGGTGGGGGGGGGTAGGGGGGGGGTGGGGGGAGATGGGGGGGGGTGGAGGGAGGTGGGGGGAAAATGGGGGGGGGGTGGAGGCAGGGGGGGGGGGGGGAAAGGGGGGGGGATTGGGGGGGTGGAGGGGGGGGGGGAAGGGGGGGTGGGGGGGGAAGGGGGGGGGGGGAAGGGGGGTGGGGGCGGGTGGGGGCAGGTGTGGGGGGGGGTCGGGGGCGGGGGAGGGAGGGGCGGGTTGTTTGGGGGAGGTGGGGGGACTGATGTTGGGGGGGGTGGGAGGAGGTGGGGGGGGGTGGGGGGGGTTGGGGAGGAGTTTGGGGGGTGGGGGGAGGTGGGGAGTTTTGGGTGGGGGTTGGAGGGGGGGGGGGTGGGGGAGGGGGGAGGGGGGGGGAGGGGGGCGGGGGGTGGGGGGGAAAATGGGGGGGGGTGGGGGGGGGTTGGGGGGGGGTGGAGGGGATGGGGCGGGTAGGGGGGGGAAATGGGAGGGGGTGGGGAAAGGGGGGGGAGATTTGGGGGGGTGGGGGGGGGGGGGGGTGATGGGGTGCGGGTAGGAGGGAGGGGGGGGGTGGGGGGTTGGGGGGGTGGGGGGTGGGGGGGGTGGGGGGGGTGGAGGCAGGTTTGGGGGGGTTTGGGGGGGGGTGGAGGGAGGTGGGGGGAAAATGGGGGCGGGTTTAGGGGGGAGGTGGGGTGCGGGTGGGGGAGGTGGGGGAGATGCGGGGCGGGTTTGGGGGAGGGGGGCGTTTGGGAAGGGGTTGGGCGGGTAGAGGAGATGGGGCGGGTGGGGGAGAGGGGGGGTGGGGGGAAAGAGGTGGGACGGGTGGGTGGACGGTTGGGGGCGGGTGCGGGAGGTGGGGCAGGTGGGGGGAGGGGGGGGCGGGTGGGGGGGGTGGCGGGGGGGAGGTGGGTGGGGGGAGGGGGGGGGGCGTTTGGGGGGGAGGTGGGGGAGGTGGGGGATGTTGGGGCGGGTGGGGTTAGGTAGGGAAAGGGTGGGGAGAGGTGGGAGGAGGTGGGGCGGGTGGGGGGAGGTGGTGGTGGGTGGGAGGAGGAGGGGTGGGGTGGGTTTAGGGGGGGGAGGTGGGGGCGGGTTGTGGGAAGTGGGGGCGGGTGGGGGTAGGTGGGGGGGGGGGGGGGGGAGGTGGGGGCGGGTGGAGGGAGGTTGGGGGCGGGTGGGGGGAGGTTGGGGGCGGGTGGGGGTAGGTGGGGGAGGTGGTGGGGGCGGGTAAGTTTTAGGTGTGGGGAGGTGGGGGGGGGTTTGGGTGTAGGTGTGGGGAGGGCGGGGGGAGGTTGGGGATATGTGGGGGTGTGTTTGGTCTCTGATTTTTGCATATTTCCTCTTCAGCACGTCCAGCCCCTGCAGTGCTGTCTGACGTTTGTGGTTTAACGTAGTTTTGAGTGTGGTAATACCCGTCAGGAATTGTACATAGGACGTGGTTATTTTGAGTGAAAAGCTTATATAGTATAGTATATTACTATGATGGGGAAATGTTTCATATGTAGAAGTTATACAGCATCTAGAAAATGGGACTATGTGCCTTTGTGACAGTAAAGTGTTCTTGATCCCAGAAACTGGACTAATCCTCCCCTTCCTTGGATTCAACCTGAATTCTTCCTATTTCCTATGTGTTGTAGCCATAGGGGTCACCTTGCAGGATAGGTAGCACTTTTCTCTGTTAGAATATTGTAGCCATAGGGGTCACCTTGCAGGATAGGTAGCACTTTTCTCTGTTAGAATATAAAAGAGAAAGAGGCAATTGTGTTTGATCGAAGGAAGAAGAGTCCAATTTCTTTGATCAAGAGCCCCACACCAGCATCAACCAACCTCCTTCATTACATTAATAAGAGGGTGCTAAACCCATAGGGGTCACTTTAATCAGTGAACTGCTTAACCTGCAAGGGTCATATTACAATAAAAACTAAAAAAACCATCCCCAAAGGGGGCCCCTCGTTCACTGTATAACCTGCTTAATTTGATTATGATAATCAGGTTCATTTTAAAGGGAAAGGGAAAAAAAAACCAGATTCCCTTGGATCGGGGACCCCCCAGCAAACGGCCACCTTTTGCTCTTTCCCTGGTGGGGGAGCGCTAAACCCTGTAGAAAGTCATATGCCGAGGGAAAGGGAAGCCGTTTGGTCGGATTAAGGGAATTGAAAGCACGGGTTTAAACCCTTTAAAACAAAGAAATTTTATTTTACAAGTACATGGTTAAGGTTACGGCCTAGCTGACATACGACAACTATCGGGCCCTGTGACATCACGACTACTATCGGCCTAGCTACACCCGACATACTCTAAGGCCTGCTGAATCCTGCATCTATTAAACAAAAAGTTCCTTTTTTATGTACAGGATTCGGGGAAAAATTTTAAGTCGCTTTGCCCCCGGGTATGCCCACCTGTTGCCCCAAAACATCGGCCCAATTTTCTCCCCGGTAAACTGTCGCTTTTCCCCTTTGGGTACTTCAAATAAAACTTGTATGCCTGGTACTCCAAAATAAAACTTGCATCCCTTTGGTACTTCAATAAGTGTTGTTTGTGGAATTTTTTAAAAAGCTTTCTTGACTCCTAGACTGTGCCATTTTAACAGCTTACCTTAACTGGACTGTGCCTTTTTAAACCAGCTTCCCTACTATACCTGTCCATTTTAACCGCTTACCTTACTACTGATGTCCCATTTTTCCCAGCTCTACCTTATATGGGACTGTCCCATTTAAAGCTCTATTTTATACTGACTGTGAATTTTAACCAGCCTCCCTTATTCTGACTGTGCCATTTTAACCAGTCTATTTAAAGGGGGGGCTCCTTGGGTGGTGAAAGAGGCTCTTGGTTTAGGAATTGACCTGTCTCTTCTTCCTCAGAGGAAACCCTAATTCCCCCCCCCTCTCCCCCCCCTTCCATTATCCCCTTCCCCCCCTTTTTCCTTTCCCCCTCCCCCTCCCCACCCCCCCCTTTTTGCCCTTCCTTTTTGGCCTTTGGGTTTTTTTCCCCAAGGCGCGCTATTTCCCTGGTGGGGGAAAGGGTCCCGGGTCCATCCCATTCCTTTGGGGGTTTTTGGCGGTTGCGTAGTTTCCCTGGAATCTGGATCGAAAACCCCGCGTCGCAAGCCCCCCGTACAAACCCCTTTCTACCAATCGCCCTCTATTTTCTCAGAAGCCCAAAAAAAAAAACCCAGTGCTAAAATCTTCGTTGCCCTTCCTTCCTTCTTCCCTCCGCACTTTACCTTTCCCGTCTCTGACCTAGTTCTTTCCCCCCATTGGCTTATTCAAGTGTGGAGGTTCACCCCCCTTCTACTTGCCTTTCCCCCCCCGTCCCCCCCCCAAAATTTTTCCCTCTTCTGCCCCTCCAGGTTTCTGCCTCTTCTGTCCCCTCCACCTTCTTCTCCAGTCCCCTACACTCTTTCGTCCCCCCCACTTTGGTACAGTCCATTTTTCTGTCCCAAATTTTCTCACTTCCTCCTTCTACCTAAAATTGTCTCCCCTACATCCTTAAATTCGAAACATTGAAGCCATTTCAGAAAATATTGAGAGACTAAACCTTCAATGGACCTGATCCCCCCTGTTCCTTCTCTTCCCCCTCCTCAAAACTCCCAAACTCTCCTTTGCAACGCTCCATTCCTTTACTATTTGAACGCCTTCCAAAGCCACCCCCACGTTGATTTTTTAAACCCCCCCTTTGTCGTAGGTGCCCTTCCCTACGGATTCCGGTTTTTTTCATTGCCAATCTGGCCCATTTTCGTGGAATTCCGCGGCCTAGGGGTAATCAGGGGAGCTTCAGCTGTTGTTTCCCGGTTTTCCCTGTTGGTTTCTTGCTTACAAGAACCAAAATTGCACTCAGCTGTTTTTTTAACCTCTCTAGGCTATAAATTTTTTGTATTCTTCGGTCCCTTTCATGGGGCCTTTAAGAAAGTCTCTTCTTCACCAATGATTTCCGTATGTCAAAATATTTGTCAATACCTCGCTGATTCACTCAGCCGTTTTTCCCCTTGAATAATGGTTCATATGTTTTTATTCTCTTCCCTTTTCCCAGCATTTTTTTATCCCAGATTTTGCTTTTTTGTTTCCCCCTTTTTCCACCGCCATTCTGTTATTGGGGATTTTTAACGCCCCCCTTTCCTCTAGGAGGGGGGGGGTCTCGTTGTGACTCACGTGTCCAGTTGGGGCTTTTCTCAACCTCACCCCCCCATGTTTTAAAAAAGGGTTTCTCCCACCCATTTTGATCCCCTACTGTCTCTCTTTGCATCGATTATCAGTTGCTTTTTTTCCTCACTGCACTAGCTTCACTGGTTGTTCTACCGGACTTTCTGACAGCGACATTTCCCCATCTTCTTACTTCACCCTTTCCCATTCCCACCTTTTCCCTAGCCCCCCGCTGGCAATTTTATCGGGCAAATTTGGGGCCTTTTTTCCCAAACCATGTTTTAGTGAGATTCCTTCTTCACCTCCCTTGATGAGCTCCTACACTTTCTCGGTCGTTTATCCCCGCTTTCATTCTTCCCAAACCTCAGGCAGGGTTCTCAGAGTGCATGCCTTGGTGGTTCCTGCTTGGTGTGCGAGTTTTAAATTCGCTGCATGGGGCAGGTTACCGGTACAGTAGAACCGATGAGAGACTTCTTGATTTTAAGCAGAAGCGTGCGATCGCTCACCGTGTCATCCGTGACGCTAAACGCAGTTGCTGGCGAGACTATGTTTCCACCATCACCTCTGCTTCCTCTATGAGTGGAGTTTGGAAAAAAGTGAGGAAATTGAGTGGTAAATACTCTCCTGACCCGGCTCCTGTTCTACGGGTGCCATTGAAATTGGCACTCATCTGGTCCATATTTCCCGGGGGCTCCATCTATGCCCCTCGTTTCTTTCCTCAAAGTCTGCCAGAGAGTTAGTACCCTTGGACTTTTCTTCTCTCAGAGAAGAACAGTATAATGTACCTTTTACACTACAGGAACTGGAGGCGACACTCTCAGCTTGTCGATCATCGGCAGCTGGGCCTGACGACATTCATATTCGTATGTTACAACATTTACATCAGTCAGCCCTTGTAGTCCTCTTACACCTCTTCAATCTTATTTGGGCACAAGGAGTTCTTCCCCAGTTGTGGAAATCTGCCATTGTTCTCCCTTTCCGCAAGCCGGGTACTACAGGACATGATGCCTCCCACTATCGTCCCATCGCTCTTACTAGTGCAGTTTGTAAAGTGATGGAACGTCTGGTAAATAGACGTTTAATGTGGTATTTAGAGACACACAACAGTCTCTCCACTCGTCAATATGGCTTTCATAAGGGCCGTTCTACCATAGACCCCTTACTACGCTTGGGTACATATGTTCGTAATACCTTTGCGAATAATCACTCAGTTATTGCCATATTTTTTGACATTGAGAAGGCATATGACACAACTTGGAGGTATAACATTTTGGCCCAGGCCCACTCCTTAGGCCTCCGAGGCAATCTCCCATCCTTCGTTAAGACCTTTTTAACTGACAGACATTTCCGTGTTCGAGTCAATAATGTGCTTTCCCCGGACTTCGTCCAAGCTGAAGGAGTTCCTCAGGGATGTGTTCTGAGCACAACGCTTTTTCTCCTTGCTATAAATGATTTGGCCTCTGTTCTTCCACCCAATATTTGGTCATCACTCTATGTTGATGACTTCGCTATTGCTTGTGCAGGCGCTGACTGTCATCTTATTGCCATTTCTCTCCAGCATGCGGTCGACCGTGTTGTTCCATTGGGCCACCACGCAGGGTTTAAATTTCAGTACCAAAACTCATAGTTACTTTCACTAGACGCTCTGTCATCTCCGATCATCCTTTGTATCTCTATGGCTCCCGTATCCCCGAACGTGATACAGTCAGGTTTTTAGGCCTTCTCTTTGACCGTCGGTTTTATCCTGGAAACCTCACTTACCTCTCTGAAGGCACCTTGTCACAGCCGGCTAAACCTTCTTAAAACCCTTGCTCATCTTTCCTGGGGAGCTGATCGTCGAACTCTGCTTCCCCTTTACATTCAGACTTCGTTTTATCGAAACTCGATTATGGTGACCAGATTTATTCAGCTGCCTCTCCTGCTACTCTCTCTAGCCTTAACCCCATACATCACAACGGATTACGTTTTGCCTTGATGCTTTCGCTCTCCCCTGTTGAGAGCCTCTATACAGAAGCGAATGTTCCATCCTTGTCTGATCGCCATGATGCCCATTGCCTTCGCTACTATGTACGCTCTCATGATCTCCACAATCCTTCCATTTATAGAATGGTCACCGATATTAGTAGGCATTCTTTATTTGTTCGCCGCCCCTGTTTGCTCCGTCCCTTTTCTCTTCGCCTACATTCGCTCTTGTCTTCCCTTCAGTTACCACCTTTATATGTTCATGTAGCATCTCACTTTTCCCTACCCCCCTGGGAAGTTCCAGCTGTTCGGGTCTGTTCTTTCTCACTTCCTTGCTCGAAAGCCCAACTGCCTACGGTGGCTTCCCGCTCTCTTTTTCTTGATCACTTCCACACTCATTCTCATGCCATCGCTGTGTACACAGATGGCTCTAAGTCTTCAAACGGCATCAGATTCGCAGCAGTGTTTCCGGACAGCGTCGTGCGGGGGCATTTATTATCTTTGGCTAGCATTTTTACTGCTGAATTGTATGCCATTCTTGCAGCACTTATTCATATCGCATCTATGCCTGTGTCATCATCTGTGGTAGTCTCAGACTCCCTTAGTGCTCTACAGGCCATAAGAAAATTTGATACATCTCACCCCCTAGTTCTCCGTATCCAACTTTGGCTACGCCGTATCTCTACCAAACAAAGATATTGTTTTTTGTTGGGTCCCTGGTCATGTTGACGTACAGGGCAATGAACAGGCAGACACTGCTGCGCGGTCAGCAGTACATGACCTACCAATTTCCTATAGAGGTGTTCCATTTCTGGACTATTTTGCTGCAATAGCTACCCACCTTCATACCCGTTGGCAACAACGTTGGTCAACTCTGCTCGGTAACAAACTTCATTCTATTAAACCGAGCATAGGTTACTGGCCGTCTTCTTGTCATCAGTGCCGAAGTTGGGAGACCACTCTCTCCCGCCTTCGCATTGGTCACACTCGTCTTACTCATGGGTAACTCATGGAGAGGCACCCTGTTCCTCTCTGTGAGCAGTGTCAAGTTCCCGTATCGATTAGCCACATTCTGTTAGACTGCCCTCTCTATCAACGAGCACGCAGAATTTACCTCCGTCGTCGTCTCCACTCTACTACTCTCTCTTTACCTTCACTTCTTGCTGATGGACCCTCCTTTAATCTTGACTCTCTCATTGACTTCTTGACAACGACTGATTTACTCCACAAACTCTGATAATGATACCTTTCGCACTCCCCTCAGCCCTTTCTAGCTCAGTCTCTTGCTGCCCTTTACCCTTTCACCATCCACTGCCCCGCTGTTCTTCGTAACCTATTACTCATCCATCTCCCTTTTACCACCTGATACCCTGGCTTCCTTCCTGCCCTGCAGCGCTGTATAGCCCTTGTGGCTTAGCGCTTCTTTATTATTATAATAATAATAATACCTTACTACTAGACTGTGCCATTTTAACCAGCTCTACCTTACTACTAGACTGTGCCATTTTAACAAGCTCTACCTTACTACTACACTGTGCCATTTTAACCAGCTCTACCTTACTACTAGACTGTGCCATTTTAACCAGCTCTACCTTACTACTAGACTGTTCCATTTTAACAAGCTCTACCTTACTACTACACTGTGCCATTTTAACCAGCTCTACCTTACTACTAGATTGTGCCATTTTAACCAGCTCTACCTTACTACTAGACTGTTCCATTTTAACCAGCTCTACCTTACTACTACACTGTGCCATTTTAACCAGCTCTACCTTACTACTAGACTGTGCCATTTTAACCAGCTCCACCTTACTACTAGACTGTGCCATTTTAACCAGCTCTACCTTAACTACTAGACTGTGCCTTTTTAACCCTCTACCTTACTACTAGACTGTGCCATTTTAAATTCCCCT
>NW_026508546.1:0-14726 GCF_026875155.1 Cherax quadricarinatus
CGGCGTTAGCGCATCCTCTCCCGCAAGCAGGGGACAGGGGGGATTGGCCCCCAACGGGCCCAAACACAATTCCAGATCTGAGGCCCGCTTCCTTCCTTGGCTGACAGAGTAAATACATAAACCCTGCAAAAGGGCCACGATTTTTGCAACCCGCAGCAAGGACCCCTAAAAAAGGATATTGACAACCATGGCACAAGATCCCCCCTCTTAAGGACTACTCCGGGGATTCGTTCGTTTTTGTGCGTTTGGGGGAAGCTGCTGCCTATACAACTACTCCTTGAAAGAGTTTGCCCTTTCCCGTTGCTGGTCCCATCCCCCACCCCCGGCGCCCAATCCAGCCGATGTTTGCATCATGCAGAAAACCCATCTCAAAACGTCTTGCATCAAAAAACCCTCAAAAATAAAGGAGAAAAGCATGGCACTGGGCAGAGGGAGGCCATGCCAGTGATTCACAGATTTTTCTGTCGCCCCTGACGGAAGAAGCCACTGGACTGTACCAAGGCACACACAAGGCTGGCGACTCCCTAACCCACTGCACATGCTTCAAGCGAGCTGGTCGATTCAGCAGGAAATGTCACTGCCCTCGACATCGACTTTCCGACCTGTCAAACATTTTGTTTCCCACCTCTGCAATAAAATCCCCTCTCCCATCCTAAAACCACAGACAAGTTCACCTCACACACGACCCTAGCAAAAAGACAGCCTTAGAATTTTCGGGGAACAGACGACATAAACTGGATCCCCAGCCATGCGCACCGGGGGAATGAGGCGGCAGATGACAGCCAGGAGCAACAGACAAACCACATGTTGGGGATTACTGTCCCAATCACCCCTACGACAGACCAAACGGTGCGCCAAGCCATGAAACTTTATGGGGGGGGCTTAGGTAAACCCCATCACAACAGGGGTACCGAGCACGACTCAGGGAGAACACCCTCCAATAAATAGAACTGTCCAAGCGCATTTAAACCGCCACCAGGGGCTTCGTTTGGGCTTTCCCCCACCAAGATGATGGGAGCAAGGGTGAGATTCCAGTACGTCACACGTTTCCAGCGGCCCCTAACAAAACATCTTCTTATTTCGAATTACTGAGAAAAACCCCCCCCCCAGGGGAACAGGGGTGATATTCCCCCCCGAAGAGGACCCCCCAAAATGACTGCGGCCACTTAGTGTACCAGGATCAAAGAACCAGACAAGCTGTTTACCTTGATAAAACATACCCCCCTCGCTAGTGTCCATTTTAGGATACAACGGGGTTTTCGCCTTTTAATGCAAACCATTGAACTGACCAAAGGTGCTTAGCAGCATATCGCATCATTAGAAAACCTTTCTCCCCCCGGGCCAGAAAAGGGGCAACGCAAATTGAGACCCTGCCAGGGCCCGGTCTTGGCAACATTAACATACACAACTTTGCTTCATTGTTCCTTGATAATTGAGTAGTCACGAAAGCGGGAACTTCTCTATTCTTTACAGTGGTTGTTTTGTATATAATATAATATAATATATATATATATATATATATATATAATATTAATATATAATAAATAAATATATAAAAATATATATATATATATATAAATATATAAATAAATATATATATATATATAATATATATATATATATATATATATATATATATATATATATATATATATATATCTATATATATATAATATAATATATAATCCTTTTCAGAGTCTAGTCTCGGACTGAAAAATCTAGCCGAGAACGATGCGATAAAGTGCTTGACGGACGGTGATAATGAGACTGGAAGTGATGTCATCCTTTCCAGTATCAAGTCTGGAATTTAAGGGAGTTAAAACTGCTAGTATATATATATTTAATCCGTGTAGTGCTGTCATGCAGTACTTTAGTAAAAGCACTAAGTTAGACAGTTGAAGCTAGTGCTGTAATTTGATGTTTTACTGTCAGTTACCGGTGCTCAAGGCTTATATCTACTTTAATTTGGGATAGGAATAACAGTGAAACGAAAACAAAATAATAATGTAACTGATTCAATATGTAAATTTCAATTAATATTTATTAACTAATATAATAAAAATTTAGTCTTATGGCAGTGAAATGAACTATAAAAATAAGTATACTCTTCCTAGACTAACACTGTATTCTCTATATATTATTATAATAAAAAATAAGTGCTAACTACTTGGGTCTTACAGACTGTATTCTACAGTAATAATAAATAATATTAGAAACGGAAAACTTATATGGAAAGTTGAAATAACAGATAACGACAGTCAGGAGACTAACTCACCAGAGAGTAGTGAGTGAAGGAAACCTGACAATAATGACAGCTGATGTTACTGTGTTGATGTTACTGCTGTTGATATTACTGTGTTGATGTTACTGTGTTGATGTTACTGTGTTGATATTACTGTGTTGATGTTACTGTGTTGATGTTACTGTGTTGATGTTACTGTGTTGATGTTACTGTGTTGATGTTAAATGCTGTTGATATTACTGCTGTTGATGTTACTGCTGTTGATGTTACTGTGATGTTACTGTGTTGATGTTACTGCTGTTGATATTACTGCTGTTGATGTTACTGTGTTGATGTTACTGTGTTGATGTTACTGCTGTTGATGTTACTGTGTTGATGTTACTGCTGTTGATGTTATTGTGTTGATGTTACTTGTGTTGATGTTACTGTGTTGATGTTACTGTGTTGATGCTACTGTGTTGATGTTACTGTGTTGATGTTACTGTGTTGATGTTACTGTGTTGATGTTACTGGTTGATGTTACTGCTGTTGATGTTACTGTGTTGATGTTACACTGCTGTTGATGTTATTGTGTTGATGTTACTGTGTTGATGTTACTGTGTTGATGTTACTGTGTTGATGTTACTGTGTTGATGTTACTGTGTTGATGTTACTGTGTTGATGTTACTGTGTTGATGTTACTGTGTTGATGTTACTGCTGTTGATGTTACTGTGTTTGATGTTACTGCTGTTGATGTTACCGCTGTTGATGTTACTGTGTTGATGTTACTGTGCTGATGTTACTGTGTTGATGTTACTGCTGTTGATGTTACTGTGTTGATGTTACTGTGTTGATGTTACTGTGTTGATGTTACTGTGTTGATGTTACTGTGATGTTACTGTGTTGATGTTACTGTGTTGATGTTACTGTGTTGATGTTACTGTGTTGATGTTACTGTGTTGATGTTACTGCTGTTGATGTTACTGTGTTGATGTTACTGCTGTTGATGTTACTGCTGTTGATGTTACTGTGTTTGATGCTACTGTGCTGATGTTACTGTGTTGATGTTACTGCTGTTGATGTTACTGTGTTGATGTTATTGTGTTGATGTTACTGCTGTTGATGTTACTGGGTGTTCATGTTACTGTGTTGATGTTACTGTCTTGATGTTACTGTGTTGATGTTACTGTGTTGATGTTACTGCTGTTGATGTTAATGCTGTTGATGTTACTGTGTTGATGTTACTGTGTTGATGTTACTGCTGTTGATGTTACTGTGTTGATGTTACTGTGTTGATGTTACTGCTGTTGATGTTACTGTGTTGATGTTACTGCTGTTGATGTTACTGCTGTTGATGTTACTGCTGTTGATGTTACTGCTGTTGATGTTACTGTGTTGATGTTACTGTGTTGATGTTACTGCTGTTGATGTTACTGCTGTTGATGTTACTGTGTTGATGTTACTGTGTTGATGTTACTGTGTTGATGTTACTGTGTTGATGTTACTGTGTTGATGTTACACTGCTGTTGATGTTACTGCTGTTGATGTTACTGTGTTGATGTTACTGCTGTTGATGTTACTGCTGTTGATGTTACTGTGTTGATGTTACTGTGTTGATGTTACTGTGTTGATGTTACTGTGTTGATGTTACTGTGTTTGATGTTACTGCTGTTGATGCTACTGCTGTTGATGCTACTGCTGTTGATGTTACTGTGTTGATGTTACTGCTGTTGATGTTACTCTGTGATGTTACTGTGTTGATGTTACTGCTGTTGATGTTACTGTGTTGATGTTACTGTGTTGATGTTACTGCTGTTAGATGTTACTGTGTTGATGTTACTGTGTTGATGTTACTGTGTTGATGTTACTGCTGTTGATGTTACTGTGTTGATGTTACTGCTGTTGATGTTACTGTGTTGATGTTACTGCTGTTGATGTTACTGTGTTGATGTTACTGCTGTTGATGTTACTGTGTTGATGTTACTGTGTTGATGTTACTGCTGTTGATGTTACTGTGTTGATGTTACTTCTGTTGATGTTACTGCTGTTGATGTTACTGTGTTGATGTTACTGCTGTTGATGTTACTGTGTTGATGTTACTGTGTTGATGTTACTGCTGTTGATGTTACTGTGTTGATGTTACTGCTGTTGATGTTACTGCTGTTGATGTTACTGTGTTGATGTTACTGCTGTTGATGTTACTGTGTTGATGTTACTGTGTTGATGTTACTGCTGTTAATGTTACTGTTTTGATGTTACTGCTGTTGATGTTACTGTTTAATGTTACTGCTGTTGATGTTACTGTGTTGATGTTACTGCTGTTGATGTTACTGCTGTTGATGTTACTGTGTTGATGCTACTGTGCTGATGTTACTGTGTTTGATGTTACTGCTGTTGATGTTATTGTGTTGATGTTACTGCTGTTGATGTTACTGCTGTTCATGTTACTGTGTTGATGTTACTGTCTTGATGTTACTGTGTTGATGTTACTGTGTTGATGTTACTGCTGTTGATGTTAATGCTGTTGATGTTACTGTGTTGATGTTACTGTGTTGATGTTACTGCTGTTGATGTTACTGTGTTGATGTTACTGTGTTGATGTTACTGCTGTTGATGTTACTGTGTTGATGTTACTGCTGTTGATGTTACTGCTGTTGATGTTACTGCTGTTGATGTTACTGCTGTTGATGTTACTGTGTTGATGTTACTGTGTTGATGTTACCTGCTGTTGATGTTACTGCTGTTGATGTTACTGTGTTGATGTTACTGTGTTGATGTTACTGTGTTGATGTTACTGTGTTGATGTTACTGTGTTGATGTTACTGCTGTTGATGTTACTGCTGTTGATGTTACTGTGTTGATGTTACTGCTGTTGATGTTACTGCTGTTGATGTTACTGTGTTGATGTTACTGTGTTGATGTTACTGTGTTGATGTTACTGTGTTGATGTTACTGTGTTGATGTTACTGCTGTTGATGCTACTGCTGTTGATGCTACTGCTGTTGAGTTACTGTGTTGATGTACTGCTGTTGATGTTACTGTGTTGATGTTACTGTGTTGATGTTACTGCTGTTGATGTTACTGTGTTGATGTTACTGTGTTGATGTTACTGCTGTTGATGTTACTGTGTTGATGTTACTGTGTTGATGTTACTGTGTTGATGTTACTGCTGTTGATGTTACTGTGTTGATGTTACTGCTGTTGATGTTACTGTGTTGATGTTACTGCTGTTGATGTTACTGTGTTGATGTTACTGCTGTTGATGTTACTGTGTTGATGTTACTGTGTTGATGTTACTGCTGTTGATGTTACTGTGTTGATGTTACTTCTGTTGATGTTACTGCTGTTGATGTTACTGTGTTGATGTTACTGCTGTTGATGTTACTGTGTTGATGTTACTGTGTTGATGTTACTGCTGTTGATGTTACTGTGTTGATGTTACTGCTGTTGATGTTACTGCTGTTGATGTTACTGTGTTGATGTTACTGGTGTTGATGTTACTGTGTTGATGTTACTGTGTTGATGTTACTGCTGTTGATGTTACTGTTTTGATGTTACTGCTGTTGATGTTACTGTGTTAATGTTACTGCTGTTGATGTTACTGTGTTGATGTTACTGCTGTTGATGTTACTGCTGTTGATGTTACTGTGTTGATGTTACTGGCTGTTGATGTTACTGTGTTGATGATACTGCTGTTGATGTTACTGCTGTTGATGTTACTGTGTTGATGTTACTGCTGTTGATGTTACTGCTGTTGATGTTACTGCTGTTGATGTTACTGCTGTTGATGTTACTGTGTTGATGTTACTGCGTTGATGTTACTGTGTTGATGTTACTGCTGTTGATGTTACTGCTGTTGATGTTACTGTGTTGATGTTACTGCTGTTGATGTTACTGTGTTGATGTTACTGCTGTTGATGTTACTGCTGTTGATGTTACTGCTGTTGATGTTACTGTGTTGATGTTACTGTGTTGATGTTACTGTGTTGATGTTACTGCTGTTGATGTTACTGTGTTGATGTTACTCTGTGTTGATGTTACTGCGTTGATGTTACTGCTGTTGATGTTACTGCTGTTGATGTTACTGTGTTGATGTTACTGTGTTTGATGTTACTGCTGTTGATGTTACTGTGTTGATGTTTACTGCTGTTGATGTTACTGCTGTTGATGTTTACTGCTGTTGATGTTACTGCTGTTGATGTTACTGTGTTGATGTTACTGTGTTGATGTTACTGCTGTTGATGTTACTGCTGTTGATGTTACTGCTGTTGATGTTACTGCTGTTGATGTTACTGTGTTGATGTTACTGCTGTTTGATGTTACTGCTGTTGATGTTACTGCTGTTGATGTTACTGCTGTTGATGTTACTGCTGTTGATGTTAACTGCTGTTGATGTTACTGCTGTTGATGTTACTGCTGTTGATGTTACTGCTGTTGATGTTACTGCTGTTGATGTTACTGCTGTTGATGCTACTGCTGTTGATGTTACTGTGTTGATGTTACTGCTGTTGATGTTACTGCTGTTGATGTTACTGCTGTTGATGCTACTGCTGTTGATGTTACTGTGTTTGATGCTACTGCTGTTGATGTTACTGCTGTTGATGTTACTGCTGTTGATGCTAAATGCTGTTGATGCTACTGCTGTTGATGCTACTGCTATTGATGCTACTGCTGTTGATGTTACTGCTGTTGATGTTACTGCTGTTGATGTTACTGCTGTTGATGTTACTGCTGTTGATGTTACTGCTGTTGATGTTACTGTGTTGATGTTACTGCTGTTGATGTTACTGTTGTTGATGTTACTGTGTTGATGTTACTGTGTTGATGTTACTGCTGTTGATGTTGCTGCTGTTGATGTTACTGTGTTGATGTTACTGCTGTTGATGTTACTGCTGTTGATGTTACTGCTGTTGATGTTACTGCTGTTGATGTTACTGCTGTTGATGTTACTGCTGTTGATGTTACTGCTGTTGATGTTACTGCTGTTGATGTTACTGCTGTTGATGCTAGTGCTGCTGGATCTGGGATCAGCTGGTCCCGACACCTTCCCAAGCTGAAGAGAACTGTCACCCTTGTTTACATAATATTTGTATTAAATAACACAAAAAGTAAGCGTGGAGAAAATGGTACAATTCACAGAACGCAGCATGTTAATTTTATTTATGTTAAATAGTATCCAAGAAAAAATATTTTTGAAAACTTGTTTAATAAGCATCTAGTTTATCAACACACCGTTTCGTATCTTGTCTATGTTTACTATACACTAGATAATAATGATAAATAATATTTAACATAAAAAAATGTATGTAAGTAGCATAAAGGTATCTCGTAAGACGTTACAGTAAACTAGCATACATTACACAGAATACAGAGTGTTTTCCTTTCCCTTATTTTGCCGCTGCACAGTTCAATGCCTAACTAATAGGCTACCCTACAACGGTTGATTTACATCCAGGTACCTATTTACTGCTAAGTGAAAAAGTGAGACATATGTAAGGAAACATGTCCGTCTTTACCTTAATAAGGATGAAACGGGTCCTTTTATGAGCTAGAGGCTCTTCACCTGATCTTTGAGTCACACTCTCTATGGTTTACTTGCCAAACTGTGTTGTTTTTGTTATTAACTGTGTCGTTATAATTACAGTATTTCATTATGTATACGCTACAGTAGAGGACCAATTTATCCCTATCATTGATGATACTTAAATGAAACTGATAGAACAATAATATTTATACCTACTTCCTTTACTATGATTAAACACTATCAGCTGCATAATAGTCATTAATTAAGGCTGTAAATTAACTGTACGTCTGTACATTAACATAAATAATAATCTCCAAAATAGAGACTAAACTCGGTGAATACACTGAGAAATATATACTTTGTTAATATATACTCTGTTAATATATACTCTGTTAATATATACTCTGTTGATATATACTGTTAATATATACTCTGTTAATATATACTCTGTTAATATGCCCTGCATGTGTTTTTTTTTTTTTTTGGTTTATTAAGTTCAAAGCCTGGCGACTACATGAGCGTCATTAAAGATGTAATTACCTGTACACAATAAATCAAATTAAAATATGGCCACGACACACCTAGCAACACGATGCTTGAACGTAAACAAGAAACGTTTAAATATGCAGGAGTACCACGCCTGGTATAAAAATGGAGTATTATTTAGCTCCGGGCAGGTTTGTAGATGAATGGTTCAGAGAACCGACAGGTTCTTGACTACCAGGTTGTTGAGCGATAAGGTCATTGTGTAAATTCTCTAAAATTAAACAAGTTGTGCAGTTTTCTGTGGCTATGAGAGAAACTGTTTGGTAACTAAGCATAACAAGAAATCCAACCTAACACAATTAACTTAACCTAGATTCAATTTTTGCGGTGAAATTCTAGGTTAGGCTAAGCTGAGCTACGTGTTTCGTTTTATTTTTTTTAAGGTTCTTCCCCGTAGGTTCAAAATCTAACTTTTTTTCCATTGCACATCCTACTGGAATATTGGAGAATTTTTACATGAAAAAACACAAACCACTAAGCAAAATATTAGCCCAAGAATAGCTTGTAATGTGACATGTGATGCTATAACATCAATGCGTAATTTAGCAGAGGCGAAATGGGTGAGGACATTCTTTACAATTTGTAAATATTTTATTTCAACTGCCGGTGAATAATGAATTTACGGCTGCGGTTTTTTTATCATATAAATTCTCCAATATTAAGCAAGTTGTGTAGTTAAGATATGTGGGAAAATATCTTTTTATTAACTCCCCCCCAAAAGAAAAAGCCAACATAATCTAAATTTGTTTACTTTTTTTGGAGGGGTGGGGGAGGGGGGAGGGGGGAGGGAAGAATTACCAAGGAATGGGCCTTCCCCACAGGCAAAAAATGTCTCCGTTACACAGTGTACTTGATATTAGAGAATTTACATAACCTACAGATACGCTGGAAAATGCGACCATAAACTCAATAGTAACGGAACTGCCTTTCAATCCAATCATTTATGTTATCATAACCATAATTTTTAATGGGGTGGACTTGTAAGCCAGCGGAAGGCCTCGGTCAGATGACCAAAAACTCAGCTGCGGGACATCATATGACTAAGACCCTCGTCAGGAAACTCTTGTCCTGTTTTCTGACAAACCTTATACACATGCAATATAAACCCTGTCATTTGTTCTTGTACGAGTTTAGCACCCGTTCTACAAGCCTAGAACCAGGTTCTAGGCTTGTAAAGCGGTACAAAATTTACGACTGGTACAAAATTTACGACTGGGTGCAGAGCCAGGTACAAGGCTTAAAAGCCTGTTAGCAAGTTTGAAAGCCTAACGAAAGGTACCAGGCTTATAAGTCTGGCACCAGACTTACAAGTTTGGCACCAGGTTTACAAACCTGGAACCAGACTTATAAGCCTAACATCAGGTTGGTAGCTAAAAAGATCTGTTGTTACAAGCAGAAACCAATAGAATAATTGTTTATTATTATTATTATTATTATTATTATTATTATTATTATTATTATTATTATTATTATTATTATTATTATTATTATTATTTTACAAACGCCACAGTAAGGATCCTTTTTGGTTTTTGGTTCCATTATTAATTTTTTGAATCATTAGCCACGGTAACATGGTTGAGGATGCACTTTCTAAACATTCTTAATAAATTAATCATCTTCATAACCGCGGTCTTCGACCAGTGCTAGCCAGGCCTTATAAAGCTTCTCTCAAGCGGTGGATGTGGATATCTCTTGTTCACTTCGCTATATATCATTTCAAAACACAAACTTCTAATTCCTTTGGATGGTTCTGGACAATCAAGAACGCTCAGTTAGTCCATCATTAACCATTTGGGTACGAACCTTATTGCCGGTATCTCTTGCTCACTGGAAAAAAAGGCCGTCATTTATCCTGGTAGGAATGGTGTGAAAACAATTAAATTACACGCATAGTCTTATATCAGAAATTTTAAACTATGTTAGAATTATGTAAAAAAAATTTTTTTGGCTGATGCTTAGTAAATTATTCAACTGTTTCTCGAATTATGACTCGATGCGTAGCAGCTCATGGAGTAACAGAAAGAAATGTATGGCTATGACTTAAAAAAATACGCATGACGAAGAATAATTGACAATACCTTGGCTGGAACAATTAGCAAATAACTCACACTAACGAGATGAAACTTGAAATGACGTTTCGGTCAGTCCCGGACCATTGTTACTTGACAACGATCCATACCGGAACCAAACGTCCTTATAAATTTTCTCTCCTAATTGCGGGTTATTTGTGAATTTACGAGTAAATTTGTCCCTATACTAGAATATATATTAATAATACTGCATTTGAATATTTTTATTATTATTATTCGAATTGATTATATCACTCTGCAGCATCTCCAACTTATGAAGTATTGATGAGGTAGTGGATAACACAGGGCACTCGGGGATGACCTCAACTTTAAAGTGTTGGCGAACAGGCTGCTGAGAATTTATGTTATTATTATTCCACGATTATTAGTTATCTTTGCTGCTGGAGCGGCCACTTTATTGTGCATCCCATGTTCCACGACGGTTTATTACTCCTAGGAGTCACCAACATCCTCATAAACTCTCATAGTGAATATTTCGCCACTCTCATAGCGAACATTTCACCACTGATAGTGACGAATACTATCTGTTGATGTGGATATACAATGATTGTGGCGAAGGAGTGCTGGAGGCTCGATCCTCCGTCCGCTACATGCGAAACTGTAGGTGGAATTGCTGATTTTCCCGGTCTGTTTTAGTATCAGTACTAGATACATAAGTATTTTTTGTGCAAATTCTCCGATAAAAACCCATCCTCCGAGAATTTCAGTAGATTCTGTAGGATTTGCAGCACATTGCTAACATAGATTAGGTTAGGTTACTCTTATAAAAAAATTATTACATGCCGCAAAAGAAAATTATTAATATAAGTTAAAACGTGATAAAACCAAAAATCTGAGACGTGAGCAGGAAAAAGGCACTACGCATGCTCTGAGCAATCAACCATAATTCAACTGTCCAGTACTCTGTTGTAGCTTCACCGGTATATTCGCCCGGCCCGGGCCTTTTCCAAGAGGTGGCCCGGCCTTGGCTCCCTGTCGAGGGAGTCTCAGACCAATGTCTGCCATAAGAGGCACAAGTACTTCCTCTTCTGGGACCAACTGTTCCCAGGTCTAGACCCATTCCCCGCCCCCACGGGGCTGGGAAGGAAAAGCTAGGCACCTTGGGCTACCACAAACCCCGCCCACACTGGGCTCGAAGTGTGTGGCAGCTGCTTCGCAGCAGACGATGTCAGGAGGTGAAAAGGCAGCAAGCACTACAGGATCCTTTTGGAGTCACACCTCAGATTTGGGCACTTCGCCCGACCGCTGAGGAAGTTCAAGAATGCCTCTTGCTGTGTGTGTTGCTGCTGCTGCTGCTACTACTACACTTGTCCGCTGCACTCCCAAACTGTTTAAGGCGCCTTAGACACTCGCCCATTTAACTGTTTTTTTAAACATTGGCAAGTTGTTTGTGGTTAGGATGACGAATTGTCATAAACAAGTGGGTTGTACAATGAAAGCAGTAATTTTTTTTTTCAGTCAACCCTAACTTAACGCTACCTTAAATTTTCTTCTGGTTAGGTTTGGTTACATTATGTTACAAGAACAGCCTTTACTTAAATAGGCCCAAAATACAGCTGTCTCCACAACCCTCTTAATACTGGAGAATTTATATAATCAACTATAGATAAGCTCAAAAACCAGTAGAAAATCAGATGTGATCATGGAAAAGGTGAGTAGAACTTTAAATATCCTGATGAGAATATATATATGTTGCACTGAGAAGTGGTTATACACGTAGAAGGGTTAGTTTCCAGAATGCTTAAAGTTTACTTTAATCACATTAGAGCCATATCTGAGATTACAATATTGTTTGGTGGTGAATAGATTACATGCAGCCTTACGGACCCTCGTGTATTAATAGGTTTTAAACCAAAAAATTTTCTAGTGTCGTTACTCTTTTTATTATTTATTATTATTCTAATTTGTAAGGGAGAGTTTATTACTTCATTAATACATCATTTAGATATTGCTTATTTAAAATTTACGCTATAAACTAAGACTGGGACGTTGGATATTTATTCAGGCATTGAAGGCAATTTATTAATAGAAAAATACTGAAATATGTTACAGGCTGAGTTTTACACATTGAGATGTCTTGCATGATGAAGCTCACAGTTGAAAGATTGTTCAATTAATATTTTTCTTGTTTTACTCCAGGATTATTAATGATCCCAACAATCCTTAAACCTTAACATTAATTAACGTTTTATGATTTATCACACATTTATCTAGCTTAGCATTTCTTTCCTCGATTCAGTTTTTTTCTTTACATTATCTAACGTCATTAATGTTCTTCGTTGCAGCAAATAGTTAACGATGTTTCATTGCAGGAATAAATATGTATAATAATTTGATTTACACAGAGAGGTGTATTTCTCACAGTATATATATATGCTGAGAATTTTCTTTGATCCCTATTTTACGAATTAATGCATACTTATGTGGTGGTGAAACGATTACGTGCAACCTATTAGGCCCTAATTAGACCCCATTTAACAACCAGCGACTGAAGAAAACACATCGTATTGTTTATTCTTCTCTAAATACATCTGCTTACAATGGCCATCAAATATGGAAATCCTTCCTTTTAACATACCACTGTACTTCGTGATACCTGAGAACCAAATTGAATTCCATTTACGTATATTTTTGGTAAGATTCGAATATAGAATCACGTCATAATCACAAGGAATGCACTTCGAAACTAAACACTAGTCTACGCTATCATGTGGGAGTAATACAAGTAGCCGACACCTTTGATCCCTAGTTGGGGTGAGTGCCCTCCTGCACACGGCTGTGGTCACTTATGTACACCAGCCTCGTGCGTACTCCGGCTTATCGTCAATCAAAATCCTATCCGTACCGACTATAAACATTTCTGCAACATCAAAGTATTCAATGCTGGCATGGCGAAAGCAGCAAGTATAAAATATATTGAACATTTGCGGGAAGGTTCTCGTGCATTCCTCCATGTGCTTACTTGGCGAACTCCCCATCAGAGCTGAATCTTACTCATCTGGGGGATATTGTATAAAGACAGCTGTAGTCGTTCTTAAGAGTTATTTCTGCACTAAGCGTTCAGTAAACATCCCAGTTGGTTGTAATCGATGGTAAAAACTCACATGTGTTGAATATGATCCAATTACAGTATTATGCTAAGGACATAACTAATCCGAAATTCTGTATTTATCCGTAATACTGTATTTATTAAAATGTTTCGCCCGTCAGGGCGAAACATTTTAATGAATTTCCTACTACCGCATTTCTCATAAAACAATCGTACTCATTCCCCATTAAGTTAATCTTGTCTGTTTTTATTCCTGTAACGTCCAGTTTTTTAACACATTTTCTCCTGACCTTTGAGTCTGTTACAAGCGTGTGTGAGTAACAACATCCAGGCTCGGTATCTAACAATGCCGCAGCTGACCATATACTACTTGTAAGCCAGTCATGATCCGACTCGTAACTCATTTCAAGTCACTCGATGGCATTTATAAATATCCACCTTTTCTAAAAAAAAGTGTTTAATAGTACTGTAGTATAAATCGCTAGTTTTTGTTTTCGGTAGTGGGTAAAAGCCAGCTTAGATTTGTTGGGTGACCCAGTACTTAATTTGAAGTGCTTGTTAGTCACCTATAGCCTGACTTAACACTTGACAGATTACTTCACATGTGGTTTAAAATGCCTTCGTCTGTTGTATGCTGCGGGACGAGAAAGGCGAAATTACTCTATTGCAAAACAAATGCACTTATAGGGGTATTAGTTGTGGAGAGAGTTACCAGGATCACAGCGACAAAAGATCATGTGGAAAAGTGTGGGGAGCCTAGTGAGGTCACCACAACACAAGCATTCATGCAAATACGAAAATCGGATGAAGTGTCGTGATCATGAAGTGGATGGAATGACTGGCCACCTCGACTGAGATGCACGCTCAGAACACTAACAAAGGTTTGTCTCCTGGATAAAGCGCTTGTGGTCGTTAGTCATATCTGGGCTTTCACATGACGTCGTCGAACTTGAAGTCGGCTAAATTGAATTATTCATTTAATTATTTTTTTTTTAAATCAAAGGGAAGCACTATATCCTTAGAGGTCATTTAGGACCTTGGAAATATGAGGCATTCAGGTTCACTCAAAGGAAGTGTAGGTAAGCCTGATTCCTTGGATGGGGAGCCTTCTCACCGGCATCAAGGGCCATACTGAGTTTAATGAGGGAGGAAGCAGTGTTTTTTTTTCGGGGGGAGGGGGGAATCAGCGTGACACACATCTTCAGTTTTTTGATGGAATGTCTTGCGTAGCTGAATGTTTGTGTTTGTTGGAAAAGGGATTCCTTAGTTTGTTGGACAGAACGTGAATATGTTGG
>NW_026508547.1:0-20000 GCF_026875155.1 Cherax quadricarinatus
ATGCAACAGATGTGTAGTAGGAATTAAAGCAATTGCCACCTTAGACTGTTTCGTTGGCCATTACCTCATTATCGATTAGTGAGTACTATGTTAGACTCTATCTACTGGGCTTATGGCTATACCCAACTGTTTTAGTTGTTGCCAGTGCTTTCTGGGGTTAATGACTTAAACTCTTCTACTTTTTGAGCAGTAGTAGTGCCTCTTTGCCTTTGCTCCTTTTATTAGTCTCTGTACTCTGTTCCTCACCCTTTGGAATTCATTTAGTGCTGCAATATCCTGTCTGTTTGCTTTAATCTTTTTAGCAGATGGTCTTGAATTTCATATATCTAATTCTCACAGTATTCATCCAGGGTTCAGTTCTTCGTTAATCCTAACCTCTTTTAATCGGACTGTGCAATATTATCAGGATGGTTATTTGAAAAAAAAAAAAAAAAAAAAACAAAATGATTTTTTTTTTTCTTTTTTTTTTTTTTTTTTTTTTTTTTTTTTTTGAATTTTTCCCAGGCATCGTTTACGTCCGTTGCAACTTGTTATCTCTGTCCCAGTCACAAATTGGGTAGCTATTTACCAGTGTTTCTTTACTTGTGTTTCTAGGTGACCTATTTTTATTGTCCTGTGTGTAGGGCCTATTCTATCCATAGTTATTTTCCTGGTTGCGTAAATGATGAAATGATCACTAAGTCCTGTGGTAATGACGCCTGACTGACTAATTTTCTCAGAGCGGTTACAAAAGTATGTGGTCAATTAGGGTTGGCTGAATCTGTGTGATCGGGTGGAGTATTAATAAGTTGAGTGTAACTATTTATTCATAGAACGTTGCTTATACTTTTTGCATAGCCTGTTATTTTGCTGCTTGAAAAACAGATATTGACGTCGCCCAGTATTATTGTCTCGCAATTGTTTTCAACTCCGGACAAGGACTCTGGAAAAGTCTTCTAAGAACTGGTCCTGGGTAGGAGGGCGGGGTAACTAGTTTCATACTAAGTTGGGTTTGCGTCTTAGGAAGCAGCACTTCCAAAACCATAGAATCTCCAGTTTATTGTTATTTTTAAAATCGGCTCTTGGGTTGTAAGCTAAGTCATTTCTAATGTAGGGCAACATTACTCCACACCTTTCGTTCCTATCTAAGGTTTTTATTATATTGTAACCATCTTTTTGACCTCGTCGTCAGTCACCGTATCATCCAACCAAGATTCAGAGATGGTTATTAATGCCGCCCTATATTTTGTTTAGCTAGAAATCCTAATTCTCTGCCAATTTAGGGAAGAAGTGATCTTGCATTGACTTGAATATGTGAAGGTCCGTTTTCATAAAACAATCATAATCATCACAATATAGGGTACTTTGGTCATTTTGTATCTAAAATTTGTAATTAATGTATCACTGCCTAAAAGGGTAACTGTGCCAAAGTGGCATTTGATTTAACACAAAATGAATTCTGGACACCGTTTCTATTTTTGTACATATCATCCATCATGCAACACCACCTTACACATTTTACATAAGGTGCCTTTTCTGTTTTTCATGCGTACTATTGTTACAGTGTATGCACTGTTTGGTAGTGTTTGAGATAATAAATGGCTGTATTGTATAAATGAATATTCACATTGACCTATGTATTGCTTACTTAGGAGTTTTTTTATAGGTTTTCATTCCTAAGCTACTAGACCGTATTATTGCCGTTCATTTTCTGTCTGTTTTGCCTCTGCACAAATAGTTTTGGTGGGTCCTGATTTATTTGGATATCACACTTTAAGAGCGATACAATAAGAGCTGTTGTGCCTCTGTTTCTGTTTAGGTATGCGTGTGTTGCCATAACCTTCGCGGCCGATAGTGAGGTTTTACTTTTTGGTTAGGATGGGCAATGTTGGGCTTTTATGTCCTGGGCGCTGTTACTCCATTCACCTTTTCCAACCCCCATCCATGATGATTTTATTTCTTCATTGGAATTGAAGAGAAATATAAATATAATTATGCAAGCCTTGTACCCCCCTAATGCCTGCCATTTTCACTCGTCAGCTCTTTTACTATATACAATATATTTATTTCGCTTTTCCAGTCCATTAGTACACTTGTATCTGCTTTGCAATCACCACTGCATTACTAGTAAAACTTTCCTCTTCAGAAACCATCTTCACTGATCACTTTTCCCTTAATTCACAACACCCTTACATTTAACCCCTTATTCACCCTCCCCCTTACCCACCTCACTTTCACAGTCTGGCTTCACCAATTAATCTTCTAACTCCTTTCCTTTTCTGGTAGACCAGAAAGGTTTTAATCACCCATGGTTTTTTCCTTCCAAATCCCTCAAATTCCATGTATACGGGGGTTGTGTCGTGTTGCTGTTCTTCCTGACCTGTTTTTTGCTGACTCAACCATTTTTAAAACACCTGAGGGAGTATCACCACCTGACTTCCTTGGTTTATAGATATATTTGGCTTTTTCTGCTATGATTCTCTCATGACACTGGCACTAAATATGGTCAGCTTCAAAACTTTAACCTTGACTATTTAATATTCACTTCTTCCCAAGACTGTACTGAGGGATAACCGCCCTTTCCCCCTTGGGTTTTATACTGTTGTTTTTGACGTTTGTCCCTGTTTTTCCCCCTTCGTTAGCACGGTACAGGGTATGAGGGTGGAAAGTTATGATGTACTGTCAACAGATGACGTAGTAAAGTGAGAATTTCACTTCGCTATTTTTTTCTTCGGCAGTAGGGGCTTTTTGAATGCCGGTCAGCCATTTTTTAAAGGCCAAAACTTTCCCGTTGGCCTGAGAAAAAAGTCCTACGACCGGGTCATTTCCTTGGAGATTTAGTTGATCTTTTTCTGCCCATGTTGTTTCCCCTTAAACACGGGTTTGCGTTGATTTGTAGGTCAGTTATTTCACTTAGTGGAAAACGTCTCATGTCTGGTTCACGTCTGGCAACAGCAGGGTCGGGTACTTGAATGCCAACCCTCTTTTGTCATATTGCCCCATTTCGTTGTCGTCACCGTCGTTTTTATGTCACAAAGGTTCCTTGCATGTTGTTCAGCAGTACTTGCAATTTTGGCCATCACTGGGTTCGGGGCCCCAGGGGGGGCAAGAGTGGAGCACCCTTGTTGCTGTTTGCTGCGGTAAGGGGGCATGCTGAAACAGTGCAAAGGCCCTCTCCATAAAGAGGCAAATGTGTCCTGTTCACAAAAAAAAAGAGCAGAGCAAAAATCACAACTCGCCCATGTCCTCCTGTCAATCACGGGTAAGTCCTTGGACTAATCTCAAGACAAAGACAGATTTTTTTACTACCACTCACACTTTTGATGTCATTGGCCCCAAAAGGTTACTTGCTGCTGATCTGTTGTTAAAAACCTCTCCATAAGTGGCACCAGTCCGGATGAATCCAAAGTCAGCTGTGGGGTAGCATGGACTTTGCTGCGCTTTCGCCCGGGTGGGGCACCAGGGCCTTTTAGCAAAACTTCAAGCACTGGGAATTGCAGGCTCTCCATGTTCCTCATGATTCCCTCATGGAAAATCCTAAGTGTGCCCCTCAATGGAACGGAATCGCAAGACCCCTATGGGGAAAGCTTTCCCACAGGAATGTGGGGTCCATGTTAGGGAAATTTACTTAAACGCCTTCTTCATTCACCCCGAATCACATGATAGCAGCGACTTTTTCCCCTGACTTCACTTATCCAAGGAAAAAAATGCCAGCTGCTCTAAGCTACATCAATCACCAGCGGAAACTTATCAGTTGGGGAAAAAGATGGGAATAACATTTGCACCCGAGAAAAAAGCAAATGATGATCGTTTTAGGGCCCCCTGATGGTAAAGCGGTGCAGTATAAGGGGAAGGGAGGATGTTGGCCCTGGAGAGAAGTTGATACCTTTGGGGTAAAAAATTTACTCCAAATAACCCGAAAACCCCTTTGTAAAATTTCAAACAAGGCAGCCCGGAAACTTTAAACCTTCGCCGTATCTCGCTCTGCTTGACAGTAGGGGGTTTCAAGATACTGTACGAGGCACAAGTACGCTCACACCTTGATATGCTCCCCCCTTTTTTGGTTTGCCTTCCCCCCCTCTCATTGCGACTGCTTTAAGAGGGAGAGAACAGGCAAGCGTCTCATTTCCCCGCCTGGACCCATCCTGGATGGGTCGTCATTTCAGCAGAGCCTTCAACAAGGAGGGATGTGGGTGGCCTTACTGTTAGTACAAGGCAATATTGTCAAATACCAAACCCTTTGGGTCCACTTTGAGGACAGCGCGAAAAAAACTTTTATGCCCCAAGACGGGGAGAAACAGCAACTTCACTTGGTGTACCCTTTCCAAAAATCACCCATCTGAATCATACTACCAAGGATGATCGAGTATGGAAAAACATTCGTTCGATAAGATGTCACGAGATAACGTCGTTGACAAATGAAAAAAGCGGCCACAGATGGCTCCCAAATTTATCCTGTTCCCTATTGTATGTTCTAACAATAAAAATGCTTTCAAATGACTGATGTGGGCAGCTCTTACTTGTCAATAAAGTTAGGGGAAACCCTTCGAATAGCTTGTCAATAAAACTGGGATCCTTAACCTTTTAAACCTGTGTAAAAAAAAAAAAAAAAAAAAAAAAAAAAAAAAAAAAAAAAAAAAAAGAGGGGAGAGAGTGAGAGAGAGGTGAGAGAAGGGAAAGGTAGAAGGAGAGATGGGGAGAGTGAGAAGGGAAAAGGAGGAAGAGAGCGAGCTAGTGAGAGAAAGAGAGGGGGAGAGGGGGAGAGAGGGGGGAAAGAGGGGGAGATGGAAGAGAGAGGGGGAGAGAGGGGAGGAGGGGAGAGATAGGAAAAGGGAGAGGGGAGAGATAATGAGAGGGGAGAGATGTTAGAGGGGAGATGTTAGAGAGATGGGAGAGGGGAGAGAGAGTAATAGGTAGAGAGAGATAGGTAAAGAGATAGAGATAGGTAGAGAGGGGGACAGGTAGTGAGAGAGGATGAGAGAAGGAGTGAGGTTTAGATGGTCAGTTCACAGGAAGGTGTGAAATCCTGTGTATGTGTGTGTGTTTGCGTGTGTACTACAGCTTACAAGTGCTTGTTCCTGTGTGTATGTGTGTATGTGTGTGTGTGTGTGTGTGTGTGTGTGTGTGTGTGTGTGTGTGTGTGTGTGTGTGTGTGTGTGTGTGTGTGTGTGCGCATGCGTGTATATGTGTGCCCCCGCTTCTAAGTATTCATACTGCTAATAAATACCGCTAGTAAATAGTAATTTAGAATTACTAGTATTTACTAGTAATTTAGAATTACTAGTATTTACTGCTAGTAAATACTAGTAATTCTAAAGCTTACCAATACTTCTAACACTTATCGATTCTACTTATAAAATACAGAAAGTAGCTAGATTGTAAAATTTAGCTTGTCTCGGCTAAAGTGTCTGACGTTATCCCTCATTCCTTGCACTCTCGTCTATGCTATTTCTACTCTAATTCTGTAATAGCTTGCAGGAGTGACCAGTATCTAACAGTGATGCAAGACCAGAACTCAGGATCCTGTAACATGCAACCTCAACAGGTGAGCAATACTTGTGCTGGCAGCGGTGTGATGGCAAGTTGCCAGATGCTGATGACATAGTCGTCGTACATAGGCTTTCTATCACTATTTTGTAAATCCTTCACCCGTGATGTTTATGACCACATATGCTCATGCATCCTGCATTCCTCAAGTGATTTCACTTTTCACTTATGACAGAATACACTTCACATTCGGTGTTACACTTTATATGTATAATGACACACAACTGTTGTGACGTCACTGCTTCAGCAGGCCTACTACTGCCACCTTCCCTTGTTGTTTATTTTATTTTTCCTTTCTCCTTTTGTTTATTAACTTTTTCACTCTCACTGTATGGTGCCCCACATTTCACTTGTTAACCAAACTCTGGTAATTCTTGAATACCTGCTTCCGCACTCACTTTGATCTTTGTATGTTTGAATCTGTGTGGCAACAGTGCCCAGTAGACTCCCAACGGTGTGGCACTTTGAAATATTAATGGTTTCAGGCTTCCTCTCGACTTTTTTTAACTAATAAATTTAGTTATCACTCGTAGTATTGTTCACTGACGTTGTCACTACCACTGATTACTGCTAGCAGTTACTGCACGACTTAAAAACACGAAGGTTCTCGGAGCCTTGTGTACCCACGTCTGCACCCACCATGTGTGTGTGTGTGTGTGGTGTATGTCGGTGTGTGTGTCGGTGTGTGTGTACTCACCTAGTTGAGGTTGCAGGGGTTGAGTCCAAGCTCCTGGCCCCGCCTCTTCGCTGGTCGCCACTAGGTCACTCTCCCTGAACAATGAGCTTTATCACACCTCTGCTTAAAGCTATGTATGGATCCTGCCTCCACTACATCTCTTCCCAAACTATTCCACTTCTTGACTACCCTGTGGCTGAAGAAATACTTCCTAACATCCCTGTGATTCATCTGTGTCTTTAGCTTCCAACTGTGTCCCCTGGTTGCTGTGTCCCATCTCTGTGTGGGTGTGTGTTGGTGTGTGTGTGTGTGTGTGTGTGTGTGTGTGTGTGTGTGTTGTCGGTGTGTGTGTCGGTGTGTGTGTCGGTGGTGTGTGTGTGTGTGTGTGTGTTGTGTGTGGTGTGTGTGTGTGTGTGGTGTGTGTGTGTGTCGTGTGTGTGTGTGTGGTGTGTGTGTGTGTGTGTGTGTGTGTGTGTGTGTGTGTGTGTGTGTGTGTGTTCGGTGTGTGTGTGAGTTGTCGTTGTGTGTGAGTGTCGGTGTGTGTGAGTTTCGGTGGAGGTGTTGTGTGTGTCGGTATGTGTGAGTGTCGGTGTGTGTGAGTGTCGGTATGTGTGAGTGTCGGTATGTGTGAGTGTCGGTATGTGTGAGTGTCGGTATGTGTGAGTGTCGGTATGTGTGAGTGTCGGTATGTGTGAGTGTCGGTATGTGTGAGTGTCGGTATGTGTGAGTGTCGGTATGTGTGAGTGTCGGTATGTGTGAGTGTCGGTATGTGTGAGTGTCGGTATGTGTGAGTGTCGGTATGTGTGAGTGTCGGTATGTGTGAGTGTCGGTATGTGTGAGTGTCGGTATGTGTGAGTGTCGGTATGTGTGAGTGTCGGTATGTGTGAGTGTCGGTATGTATGTGGGAGGGAGGGTCTGTGTGCGTGTGCGTTCTCACCTAGTTGACGTTGCAGGGGTCGAGTCCTAGCTCCTGGCCCCGCCTCTTCACTGGTCGCTACTAGGTCACTCTCCCTGAACCATGAGCTTTATCATACCTCATCTTAAAGCTATGTATGGATCCTGCCTCCACTACATCTCTTCCCAAACTATTCCACTTCCTGACTACCCTGTGGCTGAAGAAATACTTCCTAACATCCCTGTGATTCATCTGTGTCTTCAGCTTCCAACTGTGTCCCCTGGTTGCTGTGTCCCATCTCTGTGTGGGTGTGTGTTGGTGTACTCACCTATTTGTACTCACCTATTTGTGGTTGCAGGGGTCGAGTCACAGCTCCTGGCCCCCGCCTCTTCGCTGATTACTACTAGGTCCTCTCTCTCCCTGCCCCATGAGCTCTATCATACCTCGCCTTAAAACTATGTATGGTTCCTGCCTCCACCACATCACTTTCTAGGCTATTCCATGGCCTGACTACTCTATGACTGAAGAAATACTTCCTAACATCCCTTTGATTCATCTGAGTCTTCAACTTCCAATTGTGACCTCTTGTGTCTGTGTCCCATCTCTGGAACATCCCGTCTTTGTCCACCTCGTCTATTCCGCGCAGTATTTTATATGTCGTTATCATGTCTCCCCTGACCCTCCTGGCCTCCAGTGTCGTCAGGCCGATTTCTCTCAACCTTTCTTCATAGGACAATCCCCGTAGCTCTGGGACTAGTCTTGTTGCAAACCTTTGCACTTTCTCTAATTTCTTGACGTGCTTGACTAGGTGTGGATTCCAAACTGGTGCTGCATACTCCAGTATGGGCCTGACGTAGATGGTGTACAGAGTCTTAAACGAATCCTTACTGAGGTATCGGAACGCTAATCCGTAGGTTTGCCAGGCGCCCGTATGCTGCAGCAGTTATCTGATTGATGTGCGCCTCAGGAGATATGCTCGGTGTTATACTCACCCCCAGATCTTTTTCCTTGAGTGAGGTTTGCAGTCTTTGGCCATCTAAACTATATTGTGTCTGCGGTCTTCTTTGCCCTTCCCCAATCTTCATGACTTTGCATTTGGCAGGGTTAAATTCAAGGAGCCAGTTGCTGGACCAGGCTTGTAGCCTGTCCAGATCTCTTTGTAGTCCTGCCTGATCCTCGTCCGATTCGATTCTTCTCATTAACTTCACATCGTCTGCAAACAAGGACACTTCTGAGTCTATCCCTTCCGTTATGTCGTTCACGTATACCAAGAACAGCACAGGTCCTAGGACTGACCCCTGTGGAACCCCGCTTGTCACAGGCGCCCACTTGACACCTCGTCGCGTACCATGACTCGTTGTGCCTCCCTGTCAGATATTCTCTGATCCAGTGCAGTGCCTTTCCTGTTATGTGTGCCTGGTCCTCTAGCTTTTGCAGTAACCTCTTGTGAGGAACTGTGTCGAAAGCCTTCTTGCAGTCCAAAAATACGCAGTCGATCCTCCCCTCTCTCTCTTGTCTTACTTCTGTCACCTTGTCATAAAACTCTAGTAGGTTTGTGACACAGGATTTTCCTTCCCTGAAACCGTGCTGGTTGTCAATTATACACTTGTTTCTTTCCAGGTGCCCCACCACTCTCCTCCTGATGATCTTCTCCATGACCTTGCATACTATACACGTTAGTGATACAGGTCTGTAGTTTAGTGCCTCATGTCTGTCTCCCTTTTTGTGTGTGTGTGTCGGTGTGTGTGTGTGTGTCGGTGTGTGTGTGTCGGTGTGTGTGTGTGTGTGTCGGTGTGTGTGTGTGTGTGTGGGTGTGTGTGTGTGTGTGTGTGTGGGGTGTGTGTGTGTGTGTTGTGGGGTGTGTGTGTGTGTGCATGTTGGGGTGTGTGTTGTTGGGGTGTGTGTGTGTGTGTGTGTGTTGGGGTGTGTGTGTGTTGGGGTGTGTGTGTGTGTGTGTGTGTGTTGGGGTGTGTGTGTGTGTGTTGGGGTGTGTGTGTGTGTGTGTTGGGTGTGTGTGTTGTGTTGGTGTGTTGTGTGTGTGTTGGGTGTGTTGGTGTGTTGGTGTGTGTGTGTGTGGTGTGTGTGTGTGTGTGTGTGTGTGTGTTGGGGGTGTGTGTGTGTGTGTGTGGGTGTGTTGGGTGTGGGTGTGTTGGTGTGTGTGTGTGTTGGTGTGTGTGTGGTGTGTGTGTGTGTGTGTGTGGTGTGTGTGTGTGTTGGGTGTTGTGTGTGTGTGTGTGTGTGTGTGTGTGTGTGTGTGTGTGTGTGTGTGTGTGGTTGTGTGTGTGTGTGTGTGTGTGTGTGTTGGTGTTGTGTGTGTGTGTGTGTGTGTTGGGGTGTGTGTGTGTGTGTTGGGGTGTGTGTTGTGTGTGTTGGGGTGTGTGTGTGTGTTGGGGTGTGTGTGTGTGTGTGTGTGGGGTGTGTGTGTGTTGGGGTTGTGTGTGTGTTGGGGTGTTGTGTGTGTGTGTGTTGGGGTGTGTGTGTGTGTGTGTGTGTTGGGGTGTGTGTGTGTGTGTGTTGGGGTTGTGTGTGTGTGTGTGTGTTGGGGTGTGTGTGTGTGTGTGTGTTGGGGTGTGGTGTGGTGTGGGGTGTGTGGTGTGGTGTGTGTGTGGGGTGTGTGTGTGGGGTGTGTGTTGGTGTGTGTTGTGGTGTGTGTGTGTGGTGTGTGTCTGTGGGTGGGGTGTGTGTCTGTGTGTTGGGGTGTGTGTCTGTGTTGGGGTGTGTGTCTGTGTGTTGGGGTGTGTGTCTGTGTGTTGGGGTGTGTGTCTGTGTGTTGGGGGTGTGTCTGTGTGTTGGGGGGTGTGTCTGTGTGTTGGGGGTGTGTCTGTGTGTTGGGGGGTGTTGGGGTGGGGTGTGTCTGTGTGTTGGGGGTGTGTCTGTGTGTTGGGGGGTGTGTCTGTGTGTTGGGGGTGTGTCTGTGTGTTGGGGGTGTGTCTGTGTGTTGGAGGGTGTGTCTGGTGTTGGAGGGTGTGTCTGTGTTTTGGGAGGGTGTGTCTGGTGTTGGGGTGTGTCTGTGTGTTGGGGTGTGCCCTGTGTGTTGGGGTGTGTCTGTGTGTTGGGTGTGTCTGTGTGTTGGGGTGTGTCTGTGTGTTGGGGTGTGTCTGTGTTTGGGTGGGGTCTGTGTGTTGGGGGGTTCCCTGGGGTTTTGGGGGGTTTCGGGTGTGTCGGGGGTGTCTTTTGTGTCGGGGGGTGTCTGTGTGTCGGGCGGGGTGCCCTGCCGGGGTGTCTCTGTCGGGGTGTCTCTGTCGGGGTGTCTCTGTCGGGGTGTCTCTGTCGGGGTGTCTCTGTCGGGGTGTCTCTGTCGGGGGTCTCTGCCCGGGTGTCTCTGTCGGGTGTCCTGTCGGGGTGTCGTGTGTGTGTGTGTGTGTGTGTGTGTGTGTGTGTGTGTGTGTGTGTGTGTGTGTGTAGGAACCGAGAAAAACTTTGGGGCCAGCCAATGGATCACTACTGACACAATGGACCACCACTGACACAATGGACCACCACTGACACAATGGACCACCACTGACACAATGGACCACCACTGACACAATGGACCACCACTGACACAATGGACCACCACTGACACAATGGACCACCACTGACACAATGGACCAACCACTGACACAATGGACCACCCACTGACACAATGACCACCACTGACACAATGGACCACCACTGACACAATGGATCACCACTGACACAATGGATCACCACTGACACAATGGACCACCACTGACACAAAGGATCACCACTGACACAATGGACCACCACTGACACAATGGATCACCACTGACACAAAGGAGCTGACACACAGTACAAACCAACAACAATAAATATACGTTCCAAAATACAAGAAAATTATCGGAAAGGTGAAAATTAATTTAGGTACAAACAAGGTGATGTGAACGAGGCACGAGATTATAGACTTACTTCAATAGTATACCTAAGGCATATTGTCAACAATGATGGAATAGCAAATAGGAAAAGATTTCGCATCTTGTGCTGAAAAATTATTTTACGTAGAATTTGCTTTGTACATTGTGACTCAAGAATTTACTGAAGATTATTATAATAATAATCAAGGTGGACGCACTGAACCCGTAGGATTATACAGCGCCTCAGGGGAGATGTGGAAGGTAGGCCGGTTTAATTCAGGGAACTGGAGCACAGATCCAATTCCCTAGATCAAGAGCCCTCACCAGCATCAAGGAGCCTTCCTTGAGGGGTGCTGAAGAATATGAAAAAAAAGCTGCAATGAAAATCAGCAAACGAGAGAAAAGAAACAATGAAGCTTATAACGCTAAGCTGACTACATTAAATGTATATTCACAGCTTCCAGTACATTTGTATTTATAACTTGTGTTAAAGCTATATTATAGCCGGGGTGAGGCATGCTCTTACAAAAGTTTATTTTTGTACCCCCATATTCTTTACGCCAATCTGGAACAAATCCTCGTCACTTCAGGAGTTAATGTCCACGGTTAAGAGGAATTTCTTTAAAATACAAGAAATTCATAAACGCATGGAACAAATTCGCATATGTATGTTCACTACAGACCTGCAGGCAGGTAGGCAGGCAGGCGTGTGAACGAGAGTTTACACACAGACATTCTCATTCTCATATTCTCATTCTCATATTCTCATTCTCGCACACACAACGCGCGCGCGCACACACACACAATGCGCGCACACAACACACAACCTACACGCGCGCACACAACGCACATACAACGTACACACAACGCAACGCGCACACAACGTACACACAACACAACGCACATACACACACACTGTTGGCTTATGGAGAATTAATTGCTAAGGTTTAACAGTTTCGACTGAGTTTCCTGCTATTTAAGTATTAATCCCATTCTTCGATTGCAAATACATTAAAGTCATCTTGTAATATGACACTTGGTGCCAGATTTAAAGTCACCCTGCATTATGGCACCTGGTGCCAAGTTTTAATCATTTTCCTAGAAGTGTAAATTTTAGCAAGTTGGTCTTTGAACTGCTGGAAAGAACCATCTGGTTTATACACAAGAACTACCACCAGATTCTGATTTTAAATATTAACCACCAATACGTCAACTACATCAAGGCAAATTAGCGACCAACATACATACCAACCATCGTTTCTTTCTCGGTAGTGTCTATATAGTTGGTGATCAGGAATCCGCATTTCGACGTCAAATTAATCTTTTACGCGAGAAACCATAAAAGATGGAAGCATTTCATTTGACTCTGAGATCATTGATGACCTGTGTATTATTGTTGCTACAATAATGAACTGTGTTTTATTGTTGTTGTTGTTACATTCTGTGAAACAATGGAAATTTGAAAATGCAAATGATGTCATTGTTTGGAGTTATTTTGTTGAACTTAATATCTCTGGCTCTGATAAGCGTTTCCTTAGCTTGGTTTCTAGTTTAGCATGGTTTCTAGCTACTTCATTTCTGTGGCTCTAATAAGCCCTTCTTTACCTTGCTTTCTAGTTAAGCATGGTTTCTAGCTACTTCATTTCTGTGGCTCTAATAACCCTTCTTTACCTTGTTTTCTAGTTAAGTATGGTTTTTTTCCTCCCTTCATTTCTTTTTGGGCTCTAATAAGCCCTTCTTTACCTTGCTTTCTAGTTAAGCATGGTTTCTAGCTACTTCATTTCTGTGGCTCTAATAAGCCCTTCTTTACCTTGCTTTCTAGTTAAGTATGGTTTCTAGCTACTTCATTTCTGTGGCTCTAATAAGCCCTTCTTTACCTTGGTTTCTAGTTAAGCATGGTTTCTAGCTACTTAATATATGTGGCTCTAATAAGCCCTCCTTTACCTTGCTTTCTAGTTAAGCATGGTTTCTAGCTACTTCATTTCTGTGGCTCTAATAAGCCCTTCTTTACCTTGGTTTCTAGTTAAGTATGGTTTCTAGCTACTTCATTTCTGTGGCTCTAATAAGCCCTTCTTTACTTTGCTTTCTAGTTAAGTATGGTTTCTAGCTACTTCATTTCTGTGGCTCTAATAAGCCCTTCTTTACCTTGCTTTCTAGTTAAGTATGGTTTTTTCTACTACTTCTTTTCTGTGGCTCTAATAAGCCCTTCTTTACCTTGCTTTCTAGTTAAGTATGGTTTCTAGCTACTTCATTTCTGTGGCTCTAATAAGCCCTTCTTTACCTTGCTTTCTAGTTAAGTATGGTTTCTAGCTACTTAACTGTAAGAGTGCAACAAAATTTGTACCAGTGCTTCAGGCCGTCAGGAGGAGTGGTGATGTACTGTTTTCTACTTGTACAGCTTCAACAGCGTCTGAGGTTCGAAACATTCCGCACGTTTTCTTACACCTGCTGTCCCTGTTCACATGGCAATACGTACCTGGGTGTTAGTCGACTGTTGTGATTCTCATCCTGGGGGATACGATTTCAGGGCCCAAATTAAAACAAGACAGACTTCACGAGGATGAAATGACTTAATGGGTTACCCTGGGTGGGTAACCCTCCACGTTACAAATCCGATTTTTATCTTAATACAGTCATCAGAAACATTTATCTGGACTCGATCTCTTGCTTCACGGTTATTACAGACGTTCGTCAAATGTAAATGCAGCATCTGATGTAAATTTTAGTACTGCTGCAAAGGGCATAAAATAAACTGAAGGTCCGTAGAATGCTAAGCATCTCGGGCAAAACGTAACCTATATTTAAATTTTACTCAGCTGATTCATAATAAAAATCCTAAGAATATACTGTTAAGTTTAGCAGGATGAGTAGAACTAGTTACTTGAATTACAATGTAAAAAAATGATAAATTGCCTCGGAAGAAACCTGCAGGTTTCAGAATTTGCCGGAATGGGGGGGATTAGGAAGATTTTTGTTTATTGTCTGAGTTGAGTTATAGCCATCAGGAAGACTGTCTCATACTCATTAATTCTTAATTAAGCGATCATATAATTATCAGGGGTGTTAATGTTGCAGTTTAAAAACTGTAGTGTAAAGCACCCTTCTGGCAAGACAGTGATGGAGTGAATGATGGTGAAAGTTTTTCTTTTTCGGGCCACCCTGCCTTGGTGGGAATCGGCCAGTGTGATAATTAAAAAATAAAAATAATTATCATAGCCTACCATGTTGGCCAGGATAGCGCATAAAATGAAAGATTATGCATCGTCAGGTTGGTCTTTACTAAGACACGTTCAATAAGTGTCTGGCCATTGTTTCGTCTATATTCCTCTTTCCTGGTTTCCATATATAATTAAAAAAATTTATTAACCATTACATATGGTTTAGGTTATCTTCAACATGTGTCTATCTAATGTAAACTAAACATATCCGCTCTTCCCTTTCTGAAACTGTCATCATTACATGGTAGTTGGTGAGCTGTGAGATACTACTCCATCTCGAGTACAGTTTTGAGACGTCGCCAGGATTTTATTGTTAATACTGAGAAATCTATTTTCCCATGATGGCACTACACTGGAAACACTAGGTACGTAAGCTGTGTACAGCTCAGAATACAATAACAATAATATCCTGGTGTGTGACCTTAGTTTCTAAGGTACACAAGTAATTGATCACGAGACCTCGTCTAGTGTTGACAATCGTGGCTTGAAAATTCCTGTAAATTATTTTAAGAATTTCTCAGTTTTAAAAACAGGGAATAAAGGTGAACGCCTTGATAATAGTAAATTGGTTTCAATACATTGACTTAAAAGTTGCCTTTTCCTTCTTTTCATCAAGCCTGAGCACCTACCAGTTCCTTCAGGCTACGGGTTTAATCCTCCCTTATAAAATTAATAATCACTAGTAGAAACTAGGATAGACTAGGCATACAATTCAATGAAGCGCTATACATTTTCTAACAATTTTAATACCAAATTTTGCAGTTAATTATAATATTTATCAACTATATTCAGGGACACAATGTTAATTACAAAATTAACGTTGTTTTCCTAGCCTCGTGATTCTAAACCTATTGAATAATACAGATTTTTCTTAAGAGAAAAAATTCAGGTATTATACAGTCTTTCTGCTTAGTAGAAACTACTACTGACAAGGTAGTCAACACAAAGCACTTTGTCAAGGTACTCAATACAAACTTACTGCTGGGGATGTAGTCAACACAAACTTTCAACACAAACTTTCAACACAAACTTTCAACACTGTAGTGGACAAAAATAACTTGGTAGCCAACACAAACTTCTTCCAATAAGATTGAAGAACTTATAAAGTTTTACGTAAGATAATCAGCAAAAAATCTGATAAAGTAACATTTAAAGGGAGGCACCTGTAGTCGGCGAGGACTTTTGGTCCAAGGAACTGGATAAATAGCATTCCTTGGATCTATTCCGATGGTCTCCTCTCCCACGCAGGATTAGCAATGTCATTTTAATAATAATGCCGTCATGGTAGTGAACACACGTTACTTCTAACAAGGTCGTCAACGCATGTTGCTTCTAACAAGGTCGTCATCCCATGCTAATTCTAACACGGTCGTCAACACACACATACTTTAGGTTGGTTTACTTAGATTTAGTTAGGTTAGATCGCTGTGTATAAGGGTATTTTTTCCAGTTATAACGCTAATAAATGTGACAATACGTAAAGGGGATAAACACTTAAAAAGAGCGAAGAGAAAACGGAAACCCCACCTAGCAGACGTCATAATTAACCCAGTCTCGCAAAACAGTTTTGTGGAAAATTTGTTATAATTTTCCTATAATTAGTAATGTGTTTGTGAAGTGTTAGTGTAATGCAAATGTGAAGTATGAATGTCAATATGAGGTATTACTGGTAGTCGCAAACTACCAACATGGGAGGAAGTGAGTCGGTACTTCCAAATAATTGAGGGGAGGGGGGTGAACATAGGGTAAGTACTGCCCGAGTGGCCATCGTGATTATTATGATAATAATAAAAGGGAAGCGCTAAACCCGTCAGATTATACAGCACCTGTGGGGGGGGGATGTGGAAGGTATTCAGGATTAATTCAGGGAACTGGAGCTCAGATCCAGTTTCCCAGATCAAGAGCTCCTTACCAGCGTCAAGGAACCTTCTATGAGGGGCGTGGCCGTCATGAGGTGGTGGTGGTGTTGGCTCTCTCAAGGAATTGGAAATTGGCCGAATCTTCAAATGAAATTAAGTAAGGTGTAACAGAAGCGATGTGGTCGGAAACTTACGTTGACATCACATGTAATGTCCGCCTCCCAGGGAATTAATTTTCACTACAGGTATCTTAATTTATATTGGCCAGTATGAATCGCCTACCGAAAGGGAGTCGTTAGAATATAACAGTAGAATCATAATTTGGCGAGTAATCTTGAATGTCCGTTATACTTTTTTTCTAATCATGTGATTGATTTGTGTTTATACAAAATTATCCAAATAAATTACTCAGGTCAGGTAAATATTACAATATACAGTCTCCTTATAAGTTGTCTATGTGAATGGCATAAATTTTTAAATTTTAAGAACCATAGGTGCTAATTTAAGATCTAGACGTGTGAGACATGATGTAGTGAGAAGGTGGACACGAAGGAGACATATTACTGTGACCTGGTGACCTTAAAATCCCACTAGATTCTGAGCTACATCAGTAAGTGTAAACTGTTTGATATACCAGTTTCTTCACAGGTCACTGCCTATAGAATTTACCCACATAATTAATCACAGATTTACTCATGCGTTGCAGTTAATTTATCCATGTCTTTTAGGTTTCTTTAGGTCAGATTGGCCTTTGTCAATAAAAATTAACCAGTTATAAAATACTACAAACGGTAAAAAATAAAAACAAAATAGTGCAATGTTCTGACGAACGAACAGAAAACTTGGGATCCACTGATGCACCAGAAAAAATCTAATATACCGTTCAAAAGCAAGGTCTTGGTGTTTTATGTGTCTTAGCAACAGTGAAATTTCTCTTAATAATCAGGTTTTTCGGTATCAACATCACTGGAGACGATCATCAGTCAGTGATCAGCACACAATATAGAATGGTATTAGCCTTGGTAATTGATACCGACAAATTGGTTTAACGAAAACAAGTAAGGAAACAAGTGAGTTACAACTCGTCCTCAGCGAACATCTTACACACTGATGATATCTAGAAGCCTTGCTAAGAGCCGTCACCGACACCGTAAAATATAATGCTGGAAGCAACAAAATTAAAAACAAAATTAATGGCGTACGTGATACTCAGCCTGAAAAAACACAATCTACCTAACAAATGAGTCACATGACCAAAGTTATCTACCTGGCCCTCTCAAATATGTTGTATTTCGTTTTCAGGTCACCGTGAGTCACTCAGCCTATATATACTGTTTTTTTTCGGTCTCAGGACTGAAACGTTTTGTAATAAACGTTTCTAGAGTTTGCTCAGGTGTCTTTTGTTCTAAGTTTGATAAATCCTAATCATAATTTTTACAGGGGGGGACCCGGTAACCAGGGCAGTCTCTGCCATATGAACAAAAGCTCCAGCTGCGGGTCATCACATGACTAAGACCAGCGACAGAAAATACTCGTCCTGTTTCCTGACAAACCTTGTCTGATCTAACATTTTTAAATAACAAACTGTCTTACCTTCAGGAGCAACGTAAGTAGTGAAGTCAACATCAACGTCAATAGTTACGTCTGGCTTTTTCACTCATTCAATATATCAATTTCTGACGTATGTTTCCTGCCGTATGTTTCCGTATGCCGCATGTTTACACGTATTTGCAGACTGACCACATGTTATGAACGTTAATCGTCTTACGAGTCACTTGAACACAGGTTTTGCAAGTAACTTTGAAACTTTAGCTTCCTTAAGGATGCTTTATAACGTTTTGTAACGCAGGTTTAATATGAACTACATGATATATACCGTTGTACATAGTCTATGTTATATACGTTATATAACCTATGTTATATAACGTATGCTATTATAACAGTCTGTTAACTCTTTTCTATAATTACGTGTGTCTTATAAAGTTTATTTTAAACTTATATACACTTACGTACACAAAATATCAACGTTAACTTAAACGCTCCCTGACCCGCTGTAATTTCCCTTAAATCATCAAATCACTAAGCTGACACACACGACTAACACTGCTGGAGGAACTCCAAGAACTAACTTCAAGATGCAATTTTCTTGTCAGGTGTTTCTGACCTTCCCTGGGCTGCCCATCCTCACACTTCTGGGCCAATCAAAAGTCGAGGAAAACATGCGGGACCAATCACAGATCGATAATTACCTGTAACTGTCCCGAGCCGCTTGTTAGATCACCCGTACTTAGTGTCTGTGTGCTGTATATATACAATTTGTATATATAGAGAAAAGTGTATCTTTCGGTCACGGAGTATATACTCCGAAAGATGGATATATATATTAGTGTATATATATATATATAAAATATAATATATATATATATATATATAATAAATATAAAAAATATTATAATAATATTTATATATTATAATACCTAACTTTTATCCCATTTTAGGGGTGAAAGTATTATTGAGGGTGGTGATCACGGTCATGAAAATAAATACATATATTTCTCATTTGAAATGCACCAGAGTTTACTTATTTTTATTTCGGAGTGGGTCGCCCTTGGTGTACTTGGTGGTGTACATGGTGATGTACTTGGGGGGGGTTTAAAACCATTAACCAACTAACTTCTCCAGTTACAAACGTGTGTATTGTGGTGTTGTGTGTTTGTGGTGTGTGTGGTGTGTGTGTTGTGTGGATTGTGTTTTTGGGTTTTGTATGGTGTGTGTGTTGTGTGTTTGTGTGGTGGTGTGGGGTGTGTGTGGGGTTGTGTGTGTGTGTGTGGTGTGTGGGTAGTGTACTCACCTAGTTGTACCACCTAGTTGGGGTTCGGGGGGTCGACCCCGAGCTCCGCCCCGCCTTTTAAATGACGCTACTGGGTCACTCTCCCTGAGCCGGACTTTATCTTCCTCTGTTTAAAGCATGAGGATCCTGCCCCACTACATCGCCCCCCAAAACATTCCATTACTGCTACTCTGTGGCTGAAGAAATACCCCAAACATCCCTGTGATTCATTTTGTGCTCAGCTTCCAACGTGTCCCCTTTTTTACTTTTCCAATCTCTGGAACATCCTGCTTTGTCCCCCTTTGTCAATTCCCTCAGTATTTGTATGTCTTATCATGTCCCCCTATCTCTCCTGCCCTCCAGGCGCGGGTTGATTTCCCCTTAACCCCCTCGTGGGACAACCTTTTAGCTCTGGGACTATCTTGTTGCAAACCTTTGCATTTTCTCATTTTTTCTTCACGTGCTTGGTTTGGTGGGGGGTTCCAAACTGGTGCCGCATACTCCAATTGGCCTAACATACCGTTACGGGGGTCCTAATATCCTTATTAAAATGTGGGGAATGCTTTTCAGTTTGCTAGGCCCCATATGCTGAAACATTTTATTTGGTTATGGGGCGCTTCAGGAATGTGCCTGGTTTTATACTCACCCCCAAGATCTTTTTCCTTGAGTGAGGTTTTTAGTCTCTGACCCCCCAGACTGTACCCGTCTGGGCCTTCTTTGCCCCTTTTCCCCCCAAACTTCATACTTTGCACTTGGTGGGGTTGAACCCAGAGCAATTTGCTGACCAGGTCTGCAGCCTGTCCAGATCCCTTGTAGTTTTGCCCGGTCTTTGATCGGTGAAATTTTTCCATCAACTTCACGTCATCTGAAACAGGACACTCAGAGTCATTCCTTCCCATGTCGTTTACAAATACCAGAAACAGCACGGTCCTGGACTGACCCCCGCGGGACCCCGCTGGTCAAGGGGCCCACTCTGACACCCGCCACATACCAGACTCGCTGCTGTCTTTCCCGACAAGTATTCCCCGATCCATTGTAGTGCCTTCCTGTTATCCCTGCTTGTCCCCAGTTTTTTTCACCAATCTTTGTGTGGGAAATGTAAACCCCTTTTTCAGTCCAAGAAAATGCAATCCACCCCCCCC
>NW_026508547.1:25000-56635 GCF_026875155.1 Cherax quadricarinatus
GTGGTGATTGATGTAGCTTAGAGCAGCTGGCATTTCTTCTCTTGGATAAGTGAATGTCAGTGTACAGTCATCTGCATATGCATGTGATTCTTTTCTCTCTCTCTCTCTCTCTCTCTCTCTCTCTCTCTCTCTCTCTCTCTCTCTCTCTCTCACTCTCTCTCTCGATCTCCTCTCTCTCTCTCTCTCTCTTTTTTTTTTTTTTTTTTTTTTTTTTTTTTTTTTTACACATGGTTTGACAAGGTTAAGGATCCCTAGCTTTATTGACAAGCTATTTACAATTTAAGGATTCCAAAACTCTCTCTCTCTCACTCTCTCACTCTCTCTCTCTCTCTCTCTTTTCTCTCTCTTCTCTCTCTCTCTCTCTCTCTCTCTCTCTCTCTCTCTCTCACTCTCTCTCTCTCTCTCTCTCTCTCTCTCTCCAAAGTTCAGTATGTTGCAAAGCAGACCAAACTGTATGTGCCACCAAAAAAAACTTTTAAACAGTAAGTACATTTTCCATGAGTTCAAAGAAAAGAAAACAGATTTTACATGTTAAATTCTACTTAGAAAGCAACATCACATTATCACTCCCATCTCACAGCAATTTTTGTGTAAACAAAACTGGTTCCCCATGACACACCTCTGCGAGAATCAGGAGAGCACAGGAGAGGGGAAAAATATCAGGCCCCTAAAAACAACGGGTGGATAGGCACATAAATCTTGTTGGTGGGACTGCGGCCGTAAAACCCTGGAGTCATCACTGAAGACCCCCGAAAGGTGGACCTCCCAGGCCGCCACCTACATGTCATTCCAAGGACCCTGGAGTCACCCCAGTGGTGATCCAAAAAGGAAAAATTGAAAAAGAGTCCTGGAAACCAAAACACCTCGGATCAAAAGACGTGACCCAAACAGTGGAGGGCATCACCGCCAGCCCCACATTCACTAAAACGTTAGGTCCAACAGTCCCTATACCAACATAAAACAGAGGCGAGGCATTCCAGCCAACACCTAAAAAACGTAGCATACCTTACCTAGGCATGGTCTTTGATGTGACTACCCCCTAAATACACACACACTAGGGAATCCTGATACCTCCAGCTCCAGCTCAACCTGCCCTTCTCCTTTGGGTGGCCCAGAGTTCCATCTACTCGTCTACCGCAAATCACTGCAAAATAAGAATAGATAAGTGATCTATACACTACATTGTGCACTTTAAACACGAGACAAGGCATCAGCAACCACATTCTCCGCTCCCTTCACATAACGAATCACCAGATTAAGAGGTTGGAGAAACAAGGCCCACCTCGTAAGTCTCTGATTGTGGTTCCTCATTAAGTGAAGGAAACGTAAGGGATTATGGTCACTATACACAGTTATAGGTGAACTGAGGAGGAGACATAAACCTCAAAATGTTGCACTGCTAACACTAAAGCAAGAGCCTCCTTTTCTATGGTGGCATAGTGCTGCTGGTGTTCTTAGTTTTGCTGAAAAGTAGCTGACTGGCAACAATTGTCCCTCCACTTCTTGCAGTAGTACAGCCCCAACACCAGTATCACTGGCATCTACTTGTAGAGAAAATGGCAATGTGAAATTAGGACTAGCCAGCACCGGAGCATTTGTAAGCAAAGCTTTTACATGTTCAAATGCCCTCTGACACTTCATATCCCACACAAATGTACACTTGGGGCTAGTCAGGTCAGTGAGTGAGAGATCACCTTTGACAAATTTGGACAGAACTTTCTATAAAATGTTACCATGCCACAAAACGCATAACCTCCTTCCGGTCTTTGGTACAGGATAATTTGTCTATAGCCTCCACCTTGGCATTCACTGGGGCCACCTTCCCTGGCCAATAACATGTCCTAGAAAAGTTACCTGGGCTTTCCCGAAAACACTCTTTGCCAAATTAACTGTGAGCTGAGCACCAGTGAGCCTAGAGAAAAGCTCTCGAAGCTGCCTTATATGCTCTGACCAACAGTCGCTAAAAATAACCAGGTCATCAATATAACACCTCACGCCCTTTAGGCCACGTATAACCTCCTGCATTCTGCGTTGAAAACAGGAGAGTGCATTACGAAGCCCAAAGGGGAGAACTTTGTACTGAAAAAGCCCATCCGGCGTTACAAAAGCAGAGATGTCACTGGCACGTGGGGTTAAAGGTATCTGGTAATAACCCTTCAACAGGTCTAACTTACTTACATATTTAGCTCCCCCCACTGCATCAGTGACATCATCCATTCTAGGAAGAGGAAAACAATCAGCCTTACTTATTAAATTAACCTTATGGTAGTCAGTGCACATGCTCATGGTGCCATCTGTTTGGGAACCATCAGACAGGGGGATGCCCACTCACTTTCACTTGGTATTATTAAATCATTGTCAAGTAAAAATTTCACCTCCTTCTCCATACTTTTTCTCTTTTGTGGGTTCATTCTGTAAGGGACCTGCCGAATTGGTTCAGCTTCCCTTACATCTATATCATGGGGCTTTAGCTTGCTTACACGAGGGATATCCCCAAACAAATCCTCAAAATTCCAGAGAAGCTGAACCATCTCAGCAACCCTTTCCTTACTAAGACCTAACATACATTGTGAAGGATCTTTTAACAATGCCCTGTTACTAAGGTGTACATCTGTGGCCCCCTGTGCATCAGTGTCCACCCTTGGGTCACCTATATTTACACATGCCACACCTCTTTGGTGGTACCTTTTCAGCCTGTTTATATGTACCACCCGTTCAGACTTCCGTCGCCCAGGTGTGTGAATTCTGTAATTTTGATCCGTGACCTTTTCCACGACCTTGTATGGCCCACTGAACTTTGCTTTTAAGGCATTACCAGGCACCGGCTCCAATGCTAGTACCTCCTCTCCTACTTCAAAGGTACGAGGCACGGCCTTGCGGTCAAATTGTTTCTTCATCTTGGTTTGGCTGATGTGCAGGTTCGCAGCCGCCAGATGCTTCATGTGAGCCAAACGGTCTCTGAAAGCGAGAAAAATCCTCCGGGGGGGGCAGCATCACAATCTTCACCAAGCCAGTAATCCTTCAAAATCATCAGTGGTCCCCTTATCTGGTGACCATAGATCAGTTCGAAAGGACTATAGCGTAATGAATCCTGAGTGCTGTCCTTCACAGCAAATAAAAGGAGGGGGATACCCTCATCCCAGTCCTTCTGGTACTGGGCACAATAAGCCCGCAGCATAGTTTTGAGAGACTGGTGAAACTGCTCCACAACTCCTTGACTCTCTTGGTGATAGGCAGTGGAGGTCGTCATTTTAATATTAAACTTCCCCAAAACTGTGCGAAAATGTTTAGATGTAAAATTTTACCCCTGATCTGTTTGAATTTCCTTAGGGATCCCGACCTGCATAAAAAATTTCACCAGTGCTCTCAAGACTACACGTGTGGTAATCTTACGTAGTGGAATGGCCTCCGGAAATCTGGTAGAGGAACAAATAATAGTAAGTAAGTACTGGTTTCCCATCTTGGTCCTGGGTAGCGGCCCCACACAATCCACCACCAGCCTGCTAAAAGGTTCTCCGGCGACTGTTATAGGGTTAAGAGGGGCAGGTTTAATTCCTTGATTAGGTTTTCCTATTCTTTGGCAAAACTGGGCATGATTCTACATACTTACCCAAATGATTCCCATACCTGGGGCCAGTAAAAATGTTTAGAAATCTCGCCCATAGTCTTTTTAACACCTAAATGTCCTCCCATGGGAACATCGTGGGCCAAACGCAAAACCTGATATCTAAATGGTTCTGGCACCACCACTTGGTAGAGTGCCTGCCGTGCTTCATCATTAGATGTCGCATCCGATAAGGTCTTTCGCATTAAAATACCGTCTGCAAAAAAAAAAAACAGTTAGTTAGTTGAGAGGCCTCTTCCTCGGTAACAGCAGATGACCGAATAGCTTGTAGGGTGTCGTCACACCCCTGGGCCTCGATCAGCCGCTCACGAGTAGGAGTCGTCCCCCCTATACCAGCTCCAAGACCCCCACTCAAACAGGGTCTTGCCTGGGATGGTTCATCACAACCCCGAGCCAACTGCAGGCTAGGCTCGAGGAATAGATTTCCAAAACCCAATCATCCCCCAGGATCTAACGAGTCACAGCGAGAGACTGCCCTCTTCTCTTTTGACATTTTCCTGGTTACTGCACACAACGGAAATAACTCGGGCAATGTAGCCCTAGCTTTTTCCTCCCAACTCTGTGAGGCTGGGTCCCTCCAAACCAGAGGTTCCTCACTTTCAAGACAACCCATGACATTATTGCCTAAGAGTAGGTCAACCCTGCACAAGGTATATCCTCTGTGATACCTACAGCTAAGTAACCACACTGGTATGCAGACTCCACCCATAACCTGTGCACTGGAGTCTTGACAGTGCATCCTGTAATTCCTTTGAGCAAAACGTCCAACCCAGTGTATGTGTCATCCGACACTGGCAGTATGCCCCTACGAAGCAAGGTGTATGTGCTACCAGTGTCCCTCAAAGATAGAACACCTGTTACCCTACCTTCATTTTGGTGTAAGGCCACGGTGGACTTGCTTGTAAAGACCTTCATCCGAGGGTCCAAACCTGCTGAGGTACTTGACATACCCGGAGGTGGTGCTTCAATATTAGCTACCATGTGGGTACCTGGTGTATCTACCTTAGAAACTCCAGCAAGCGCCTGATCTCTACGCATCTTCTTGCAATACGGCTGCAGATGGCCCTGTTTATGACAATAAGTAAAGGCCCCCTGCCCGTTTGACATAGGCTGGGGCCCATGATCTTGGGAAACTGGGCTCGTCCCACCTGTTCCTTGTAGTCCTGGACCTGTGACAACTGACTTAAAACCTCCTCGAGTGGATACTGGAAAATTAGGGTTATTACAACTCTTGTGGTTATTAGGCTGATAAATGGGTGGCTTAAACTTCTGAAATTTCTTATTCCTATTTGTGGGTGGAGAAAACTTACCATTATTAGTATGTGGGGTGTGGTAACTGCTACCAAATTTTTGGTTAGCTAAAAATCTGTCACCCAGCTCTAAAGCATCATTAAAATCATCAAGATCCTTCTCCTCAAGATATGCCTTAAGGTCAGGAGGAACATTTCTCAAAAGATCCTCTAACAAAATTAAGGTAATCACACCTTCATAATTGCCTACCACCTCCTTTGAGCGATACCACCTATTTAGAAGTGACATCTTCTTACCATATTCCACCAAAGACTGCCCTGACTGAAACTTTAGTCCTCTGAATTTCTGCCTGTACCGTTCCGGCAACATTTGATAAGCCAGTAAAACTACCTCTTTTAGCTTATAATAATCAGAAAAGGCAGATCCTTCTAAAAAACTAATAGCCTGTAACCCTTTACCAACTAATTGGGTTCTTGCTAATGTCGCCCATTCCTTTTCCGGCCAAACTTGGGATTTGGCCGTACTTTCAAATAACAGAAAAAACTGGTCTGGGTCTTTCTCTAGGAATTTGGGCACAAATTTTATGGCTTTATCCAAATGAAAAACATCTACTCTTGTGTCTGTGGCTGGGTGAGAAGCAAGCTGCCTCTCTTTAGCTCTTTTTTTTGAGCCCTAAGCTCTTCTAAGGCTCTCTGTTCCTGGATCTTTGTGCGCTCAATCCTTAACCGTTCCTTTTCTTCTGCAACTAGGGTTAATTTCATTTGTAAAATTACTACTTCCTTATCCAGGTCCCTATCATGGGGATGTGATGCAATGTCACCTTCCAAATGCATGTCATCCTCAGAATTTTCACCAGTGTCAGCCATTTTGAGAAATAATAGCACCAAATCTTACTACCAGCCACAGAACTTATGATATAAAAAAAATAAAGCACACAGCAAGGTACATATACTGAAGTAGTATATTCACAAGTTGTCATGTGACTCCCTCAAATTAAACAGGATTGCACACAAAAAGAAAATCCTGGCAGAAAAAAAAAAAAAAGAAAAAAAAAAAAAAGAGCTACTGCACCTGCAAAGGTAAATTATTTCCAGAAATTTAGGTAAGCATATCCCCCTAAAAATCAGCAAGATTGTACCTGCAAGGGTAAATTATGCACAAAATATCAAGTAGTATTAATAACACCCTAAAAATCAACAATATGGCACAGAAAGGTAAATGATTTATAGAGTATTAATTAATAATAACACCCTAAAACCAGCAATGTTGCACACAAAAATAAATTATTCACAGGTATTAATTAATAATAACACCCTAAAAACTAGCAATGTTGCACACAAAAATAAATTATTCACAGGTATTAATTAATAATAACACCCTAAAACCAGCAATGTTGCACACAAAAATAAATTATTCACAGGGTATTAATTAATAATAACACCCTAAAAACTAGCAATATTGCAAACAAAGGTAAATTATTATTTTAGTGTGAGTGTTATAGTGAATGCTTCCTCTGACCAACCCAGTAAAGAATGATTATTGACTTTCCAGGTTGCAAACTTGAATTACCACAAAAATTTGATAATTCTCCCATTTACAGGCCCCCATGTTACGCAGAAATGTGGGATAGCTGGGGGCTTGAGCTTTGTCTAAGGGCAAAGGTAAAAGTTACACCCATCTCAAGCATAAACAGGCCACCCAGGGCTATCCCAGTCAAAACAGAAAGCGCTAAACCAGAATGTATTACTTCCATGGGTTGGTTAACAGAGGGTTAGGTAAAAATCCCAGTTAGGAAATATATCTATTTTATTCAACATAACACTATATACACACTCTAGAAACACCTTAATCCTAAATGCCAAAATGAGTATACACAAGAAACAGCTGGCTAGAGGTCCAGCCACCATAACACTAGGCCTAGTCACCGCCAGGCCGTCTCTACTCCACTACAAACCCCATTTCTTATTTCCTCACTCCTTCCACAGCATCCTGGCCATGTCAGAGCCTGGGTGAACATACAGGTAAGCCATAGAAGAGCCTATGGCTTGGGTTAGCTAAACACAAGGAGTACCCCGACTACAAACTTAGCTCAAATACACAGGATCTCCGACGCCAGCCTCCACACCATGCTGACCCCACGTGACTCCCCCGCCACGCTCACTCCGCATACCCAAACACCCTTGGAAAATAAATCCCTAGCAGGATTCTTTAAAAATTACATTTAAGTATTTTACGTCCCCCAAAAACACTTTATAAAATTAAAAAATATTCTTTACAATTAAAACTTTCGCTATTATTATGGCACCTTTCTCCACGTAATACATTAAAATGTCATCAAACCCTGATAAAAACCCCCCTCCCTCCAACCTTTCCTGGGCCGACCCCTACCCCCCCTTTCCTTCCACTACAACTGATACACTCTTGAAGCATTCTGTTTCGCTCCATTCTCCCACATTCCGACCCACCTTAAAAAACCCCTTCCCAGCCCCTGGCAACATTTTGGTAATCCCCACCTCCTCCAATTCCAAACAAACAAAAATTTCTCCTTATATTCACACCACCTTTTCCCCAGACATGACACTCCACTCCCCCATCCTTCTCCCGTTACAACATTAAAGCCCAGCTTCACCCCATAATAAAGGATATTTTTCTTTGAAAATATATTTTTTTATGATTTTTTTTTAAAAAAATTATTTGCTTTTCTTTTTGTTAAGGTATTAAATCTAAATTTTTTTTTTTGTTGTAAATATTTGTTTTTTTAAATTCTACATAATTTTACAATACATTATTTCTGTTGTTGTATAACTTTACTAATTTAAACTTCCCAATGATAAAAAAAATATAAAAAATAATTTTATACACGTCAACGACCCTTTTACAAGGGGAAATTTTTTTTCCTCAAATAAGAAAAGTTATGTATATATAAAACAATGACTATGCTTTTGTAGATTACAGTATTAATAGAAAACCATCTTATAAGTTTAGGGGGGTTTGATAATCGTGTGTGTGTGTGTGTAAGTGTGTAGCCCTATTGTACTCCCCTAATTGGTTGCAGGAGTCGATCAAGCTCCTGGCCCCACCCTTCACGGCGCTACTAGGTCACTTTCCCTGCTCCATAAACTTTACCATAGCTTCCTTTAAGTTATATGGGGACCCTGCCTCCACTACATACTTCCCAACTGTTTCATTTCCCCTGACAACTCTGTACAAAAAAATACTTCCTAACATCCCAATTCATCGAGTCTTAAACTTCCAACGTGACCCTTTGTTGCTGTGTCAAATCTCGGGAACATCCTTCCGTCCCCCTTTTAAATTTTCCCCTGTCAATTTAATGCCCTTTACATATCCCCCCTTTTTTTACTGCCCTTTCATGCGTCCGATCATTTCCTAAAAAATCCCGTGGGCATCCCCTTTTTACCCCGGGGCGGGTCTTTTTTGCAACCTTTTACACTTTCCATTTTTCCCTTACGTGTTTGGCTAGGTGGGGTTTTCTAAACGGTCTGCATTTTCCCAAAAATTTTGGCCTAACTACACGGGTGACAGGGTCCGTACATTGCTTATTAAGAGCGGAATGTTTTCTGGGTTTATAGGCGCCTTTTGCTGCAGTATTATAGGGATGTCCCGGGTTTCATACCCCCCAAGATTTTTTTTCCTTGAGGGGGTTTGTATCTCGGGCCCCAACTGAAAAAAACCGCTGGGGTTTCTTTGCCCTTCCTCAATTTCGTGTTTTGGGCACTTGAGGGGGTTCACGTTCAGTGCTATCGAATGTTTTTTTCCCTTTATTTCTTGGGGGCAGGTGCCAACCCTTTGCCCGGCATCCCCCTTTTGATGGGCTTTCTAGTATGGCCGGTTCCACTGAGATGATCCTTCCTTTAAATTTTTAACACTTCGAAGTTTTCCCTTTTAAACTTTTTCTCGTGACTTTTCCTAATTCCATCTTAATTTTTTTGCCTTTTGTTTGCTGTCATCTTATTTCTGAGTTTTCTAAGCAAAGCGTTTAAAATTTTTCAACTTTTTCGCTATGTCGTTCTCACATTTTCATATGCCCCTTTTTTCTGCCCTGCATATTTTTTTGCTAATTTTTACTTCTCTGCCCTGTTGGCTTTGCATTTTGTAATTTCCCCTGACTTCTGTTTTTTTTTTTCCCTTTTTCTCTCACTGTGCATTTTTTTATTGAACCAAGGCTACCTTGTCTTTCCCGTTTTTCCTCCTTTACTTTTCGTAATTATTCTTTTCTTTTTCCCCCGCACTCTCTAAAAGGACTCCCTCTCCTTTTTACTTCCTTTCATTTTTCCCTTTCCCACTGCCTTGTATTCAGCAATCCTTGTATCCCTTAAAATTACCCTCATTTAAAGTTAGCTCTCCACGCTCTCAGCTTTTCATTTTCTGCTCCGCAGTATTAAACAAGAAAACCTAAGGTCGTACTGTATAGACACTAGCGCCAGGGAGTTCGTAAATTTTAAGGTCTCCCTTGCAAAAGTACTTTTCAGTAAAAGACACCATCGTAAAGACACACCGTTTTAAAATTGTAGTAGACCTAGCGGGTTTGATAATCGAAATGACACTACGGGTTTGATAATCGAGTAGACACAGCGCCTTTAAAATCGTAGTAGACACTAGCGGGGGTTTAAAATCGTAGTGACACTATGGGTTTGATAAACGTATAGACACTAGCGCTCTTTAAAACGTAGAACACACGGGTTTGATAATGAGTAGACCTAAATTGTTTTTTAAAACAGTAGACACTAGCGGGGTTTTGGGAATCGTAGTAAACACTACGGGTTTGGAATCGTAAACACTAGCGGTTTGATAACGTATAAACAGCGCTCTTGAAAAAAGTATGACACTAGCGGGGTTTTGGGAATCGTATAACACACGGTTTGAAAACGTATAATACTAGGTAAAAACTGGCTCATATACTTTTTTCCCTTTCCGTTTCCTAACAAAGGGGAAACGGGAAAAAAATGTTCCCTAATTACCACCATAACTTTACTTTTTTACTTTTCCCGCCCCCATTTTGGGGGCCCCCGATTCTCTCAATCTAATTCGTGGTGGAATGAAATCATCTATTTTAAAATACCTTTTTTTGTATTTTCTCCGTTTTCTACTCTTAGGTTTTAAATTAAAAACAATTGCAACTAATTTCCCCGGGGGACCCATGGTAATTGAGCTAAATAAGGAGTTTCATTTTTTATTTCTGTTTCTTTTTCTCTAAAAAATTTCTTTCGGTTTGTCAGTATTATATTTATATATATAATTAAAAAATATAATATATATATTATATATTAATATAAAATATATTATATATATGGCAAAACAACCACTCTGAAAAAAGAGAAATTCCAAGCGCTTTTCGTGACTACCCCATTATCAAGGGAACATTAAAATGAAGCACCAAGGGAAACTTTTAAAAGGGTCGGCCACACCCCACTATCAGACCCAAAAACGTTAAACCGTGACGCCGGCCGAGCCAACTTGGGTGGTCCTTTTCAAAATCGCCCCCCAACTATTTATTTGTCCATGTATTAAAATTTCTTTCCCCAAAATTTTATTAATTTTAAGTGGATCAAAATTAAAAAACCCCAAAAGGGAAAAATTTTTTTTAATATTTTTCAAAACTGCTTTTTATGAAACAAATTCAATTAAAATTCCTGTCGACCCTGGGCTTGCTTATACTACTTTCCAACTTTTTTTAAAATCAAATTGGGTGGTTTTAAAAACTCTTAAAAAATAAATGAGCATTGGGAATCTTGCCATTCTAATCTATATTTAAAATTTTTTTTAATCTTATTTGAGATTTTTACCCATTTTACCGTAATAAACTTTTTCGCAAATTTTCAAGGAATTTTATAGACACATCCATCAGCATTTGGGGTAATTCTTAATCAAAATTTTTTTTACTGTATCAAGATTTTGAATACAACTTTAAATTAAAAGTCTTAAGAAGAAAAGGGCATATCAACCAAGTTTTCAGGGTAAGAAAAACCAACAATTTTTAGTTGAATAAGGCTGGTTGCCCTTTTTTTTTTGGATTATAAAAAGTGTTCCTTAGCAACTTTAAAAGATTTATCAATTACATTTCTTGGATATTTTAAATCATTACCTATTTCATAAATTTTGATATTTTCCTCATCATGAACTCAGACTACAAATTCGTAAAGCCTCAAAAACATTGATGAGAAAACAGACAGTTTGACTCTATCTTGATGCAGGAATAATAGTGGACATAGGAACAGTTATTTGTATGGTTTTCTGTATAATTTTAAATTTGAATTCATTATTACCCTTAATAATTAAAACACTAGAAAAGGCAATGAGTTATTTCTTCAAACTCAACAGTAAAGTTTTATAGAATGGCTAAGCTATTTAATTTTCCAAGAAAATGGTGTATATCTACATTTTTGGGCATAAGACACAAATATCATCAACATATCTGAACCATTTAGCTCTATTAGGGAGGATTGTGTTAAGCAACCTTGTTTCAAAAATTCCATGTATAGGTTACTAAGAACAGGTGAAAGAGGATTTCCCATTTCCATACCAAACTTCTGAGTGTAAAACTTATCATTAAATACAAATTTTGCATCAACAATGCAAATTTAAAAAAGTTAATGATAGTAGGAACTGGCAAAGGTAAATCTAGTTAACGATTCTTTCAGAAAAAGAAACTTAATAAATCATCAACAGGAACTTTTGTAAACAAGGAAGTAACATCAAAACAACCATGTTAAAATCATTTAAGATCAGTCAAGGAGCTTAATTTATCAACCAAGTCTATGTTGTTTTTAACATTAAAGTTAGAAATTTTGCCAACAATAGGGCTCAAAATAACAACAAGCCATTTGGATAATTTATATGAAACTGACCCTAAGGAGCTAATAAATGGGCTGACTGATTCCCTGGTTTGTGTGTTTTTATTAGTCCATACATGTAAGGTAAAGATGGATTAGTGGAAGTAAATTGTTTGACTAATTCAAACTTTGCCTTTCAGTAGAAGTTTTAAATTTTTTTATTGAAATTTCTGTTAACGGTTTTTTTAGGGATTTTTCCTAAGTTTAGAATAGGTTTCATATCATCTAAGAGAATTTAATTTTTCTTGTAACTTTTTTTTCAAAATTCTATTGCATTTTTTTTGTTAAACGCAGAAATGTGGGATACCCGGGGGGCTTAAAAGCTTTGTCTAAGGGCAAAGGTAAAATTTAAACACCCATCTCAAGCAAAAAACAGGCCCCCCAGGGCTACCCAAGAAAAAACAAAAACCCGCTAAACAAATGTATTATTTCCAGGGGTTGGGTTAACAGAGGTTGGGTTAAAAAAAATCCCAGTTAGGAAAATATATCATTTTTTAAAACATAACACTATAAACACACTCTAGAAACCCCTTTAATCCAAAATGCCAAATGAGAAACACAAAAAACCCCAGCTGGCTAGAGGTCCAGCCCCCCATAACACTGGGGCCTAGTAAAACCCCCCAGGCCGTCTCTATTTCCACTACAAACCCCATTTCTTTTTCCTCACCCTTCCCAGCATCCGGGGCCTTGTCATAGCCGGGGTTAAACTTACATTTAACCCAAAGAAGGGGCCTTGGTTTGGGTTTAGCAAAACACAAGGAGTACACCCCCTACAAATTTAGCCAAATACACAGGATCTCCGACCCCAAACCTCCACACCATGCTGCCCCCAAACCTGACTTCCCCCAGCCACCTCACTTTTTTTCCGCAAAAACCCCAACCCCCCCTTTGGAAAATAAATCCCTAGAAATTTTCCCTTTAAAAATTTACAGTTAGAGAAATTTTACACCCCCCCCAAAAATGCACATTTTTAAAATTTTTAAAATTTTCTTTAAAAATTTATAACTTTCGCCCTATTATTATGGCAACATTCTCCACTTTATATATTTTTACAATTCATGCAAAACCCTCATAAACAACCCCATCCCTCCCCTTTCCTAGGTGGGGGGGGGGGACCAACCCCCTTACCCCCCCTTTCCCCTTCCCCACAGCCCTGAACATTTTCTTAAAATTTCATTCTGTTTCGCCGCCTTTTCTCTCCACATTTTTCCGACCCACCTTACAACCCTTCCTCAGCCCCGGGGGGGGGGGGGTAAAAAAGGGGGGGGGGGGGGGTTTTGGGGTAATCCCGCACCCCTCCTAACTTCCAAATTAGGGGAATTCTCTGCTTTTAATATTCACACCAAAACATTGCCCTCGACATGACATCTCCACTGCCTCCAGCCTTCTCCTCGTTACAACATTCATGACCCATGTTTTCACCCCCCAAAATTTAAATTTGAATATATTTTTTGGAAATAAAAATTTTTTTTTTATGTTTTTTAGTTTAATAAAATTTTTTTGCTTTTCTTCTTTTTAATGGTTTTAAAAATCAAAATTTTTTTTTCCCTTGTTTAAATAGTTGTTTTTTATTAACATTCACAAAATTTTTACAATACATTTTATTTTTTGTTTTTTGTATAATCTTTACAAATTTTTGGGAACTTCCCCCAAGGATAATAAAAAATTAATGAAAAAATAATTTTAACACGTCAACGCCCCCGTTACAGGGGGGAGTAATTTTTTTCTCAAAAAAGGGTAATTAGGGGTATATATAAAACAATGATCTATTTTTTTGTAGATTACAGAAATTAATAAAAAAAAAACGCAATCTTAGTAGGATTAGGGGGTTTTTGGTAATCGTGTGTGTTTTTTTGTGTAATTGGTATTCACCAAATTGAAACTCGCCTAATTGGGGGGTTTGCGGGAGTCGAGTCACACTCCTGGCCCCCCCTCTTCACTGGCCCAAGTTCTAGTCACTTTTTCCTGCTCCATAAAACTTTACCATGGGCTCTCCTTTAATTATATAGGGATCCTGCCTCCACTACATCACTTCCCAAAAACTGTTTCACTTCCTGAAACTCTGTGCCTGAAGAAATATTTCCTAAAAACATTCCCGGGGGATTCAATCGGAGTTTCAACTTCCAACGGGGGGACCCTTTGGGGGTTGGGGCTGGGGGGGGTAAAATCTCTGGAACATCCTGCTCTGTCCCACCTTGTTAATTCCTGTCGGGTTTTTTATATGTCGTTATCATACCCCCCCCTATCTTTACTGTCCTTTCATTTCCCTTTCCGATCTTTTTTCCTTAAAGTACCCTTTCGTAGGACATCCCTTTCTTAGCTCCGGACGGTCTTTTTTGAAATCCTTTACACTTTCTCTATTTTTTCCTTACTTTGCTTGGTAGGGGTGGGTTTCTAAACGGGGTCTGTCATATTCCAATTTTGGGCCTAACGTACACATTACGGGGTCCTGTACGTTGTTTATTAAAAATGTGGGGAATTTTGGGTTCATGGGTTTTTTTTTATAGGCCCCTTAGCGGGCATTTAAGGGTTATTTTTGGATGTCCCCGGGTTTTTCATACTCCCCCCAAGATTTTTTTCCCTTGAGTGGGGTTTGTATTTCCTCGGGGCCCCCCCTAACTGTACACCGTCTGGGGTCTTCTTTGCCCTTCCTCAAGCTTCGTGATTTGGCACTGGGGAGGGGTTCAGCTTTCCCGTGCTATCGAATGTTTTTTTTGGGCCCTTTTTTTTCTTGTGTGCATGGTGTCCCAAAGCCTGTGGGCATACCCTTTTTGATGGGTTTTCCCTAGTTTTGGGCCCCTGGTTCCCCCTGAGATGACCCTTTTCCAAATTTAAATTTTTTAAACACTTCGAAGATTTCCTTATCGTTTTTTCCGTGAGTTTTCCCCAAATTTCCCCATTTTTAATTTTTTCCCCTTGTGTTTCTGTCATCTATTTCTAAAATTTTTGCAAAGGGGCAAGCTTTTTATTTTTGAAAATTTTTTGCTGCTATGTCTTTTCTCACTTTTTCTTTATCCCTTTTTTTTTTCCCGCCCTGCATATTTTTCTGTCAAATTTCCTTACTTTTTTTTGCTCCTGTTGGTCTTTGCTTTTTGTAATTTTCCCATGATCTTCTTTTTTGTTTTCCTTTTTTCTCTCATCTGTGCTTTTTTTATTAAACCCAAAGGGGCCCCCCCCCCCCTTGTTTTTCCTTTGTTTCCTCCTTTACTTCTCGAAAATTATTCTTTTTTTTTTTCCCTGAAACTCTCTAGAAAGGAAACCCCCAACTCATTTGGTTACTTTCCCTTTTCCCAGTTCCTTACCCACTGCATTGTATTCAGCAACCCTTTAAAAACCCCTTTAAAAATTTAACCCCCCTCTTTTAAAAGTTTAGCTTCTCCACGCTCTCAGCTTACTTTTCGCTCCGCAGTTAGTTATACAAGGAACACAAAGGGTCGTACTGATAGACACAACCCCGGGGGATGTTGGGAATTAATTTCCCTCCATTGCCCAATGTACTTGCAGTAAAAGACCATCATCGTAGTAACACTACCCGGGTTTTAAAATTGTAGAAGACACTACGGGTTTGATAATCGTGTGGACCTAGGGGGTTTGATAATCGTAGAAAGACACTAGCCCCGTTTAAAAAATCGTAGTAGACACTAGCGGGTTACATAATCGTATTTGGAAAACATTTTTTTTGGGAAAAATCGTAGTAGAACAAGCGCTCTTAAAACTTTAATAAAACACTAGCGGGTTTGATAATCGTAGTAGACACAAATTGTTTTTTAAATCGTATTTAACACGCGGTTTGGAAAATCGTAGTGAACACTAGGGGGTTTTGGGAAATGGGAGTAACACAACCCGGGTTTTTTGAAAATTTCGGGGTAACACTAGCGCTCTTGAAAAACGTAGTAGACACTGGGGGGTTTGGCAATCGTAGTAACACTAGCGGTTTAAAAATCGAAGTAGATAAAGGGGGAGATACTGGCCCCATATACTTTTTTGGGCCGGGCCCCTTTAACTTTCAAACGGGAAAAAAATTTTTCCCTAATTACCACCTTTAAGTTTAATTTTTTCTCCCTTTTCCCCCAGCCTCCCATTTGGGTCCAAAATTCTCTAAATCAAATTTCCCGTGGGGGATAAAACCCAACTTTTTAAAAAAAATCCCTTTTTGTTGTATTTGTCTCCTTTTTCTCCCTTTTAAAGGTTTTAAATTACATACAATTGCAACAAATTTCCCCTTGGGTACCCATGGTAATTGACTAAATAAGGAGTTTCATTTTTTCATTTCTGTTCATTTCCCTTTTAAAAAATTACTTCGGAAATGTTCAGTATATATATAAAAATATATATATATTAAATTATATATAATTAAAATTATTTATATATATATAAAAAATTATATTTTATTAAAGGTGCAAAACCCACTCTAAAAGAATAGAAAAATTCCAAGCGTTTTCGTGACTCCCCCACATTATAAAGGGAAACTATTAAAGTGAAGGCACCCAAAGGAAGCTATAAAAGGGGTGGGGCCACACCTCCCCTATCAATCCCAAAACGGTTTAAAACACGTGACGCGCGGCAAAGGCCAAATTTGGATGCCGGGGGGGGCAAAACTGGGGGCCCCAGGGGCCTTTTTTGGGTCCAGGGGTATTTTTAAAATTTTCCCCCAATTTCTATTAATTAAAAAGTGGATCAAATTTTATATAAAAAAAAGGAAATTTTCATTTATTGTCAAAACTGCTTTTTTAAAACCAAGTTTCCCAATTTAAATATTCCGCCCGCCCAAAAGGATTTTGCTTGATACAAACTTTCTAAATTTTTTGAAAACCCAATTGGGGGGTTTTAAAATCTCTTACATAAATTTAAATAGAGGGATTGGAATCTTGTCCCAGTTCTAATTCTATATTTAAAGTTGTTTTAAAACTTAGTTCGAGATTTTTACCCGTTTACCCCCAAAAAAACTTTTTCGCAAATTTTAAAAAGGGAAACTTATAACACATCCATCACATTTTGGGGGGGAAATTTTTTAAACAAAAGTTTTTTTAAATGTATCAAGATTTTTTTAATACAACTTTAATATTTAAAAAATCTTAAGAAGAGAAGGGATATCAAACCCAAAATTTTTTATGGTAAGGGGGGAACCAACATAATTTTTTTTGTTGAATAAGGCTGGGTTTTTCCCTTTTTTGGGGTTAAAAAAATGTTCCTAGGGAAAAATTAAAAGATTTAATTGGGGGGGTTTTGGGGGGGGTTTTAAAATCCCTTACCATTTCTAAAATTTTGTTTCCTCATCTATGAAATCAGGACCAAATTCGAAAAACTCTCAAAAACATTTATGGGAAAAAAAAACAGTTTTACTCTATCTTGATGGGGAGGAATTTAAAAGTGGACCCAAAAGGAAAAAGTTTTTTTGTAGGGTTTTTTGTAAATTTTTTAAAATTTTAAAAACATTTTTTAAAACCCCCTTTAAAAATTTTAAAAAAATAGAAAAGGGAATGAGTTTTTTTTTCTTTAAACTCAAAAATAAAAATTTAAAATGGGCTAAGCTATTTAATTTTCCAAGAAAAGGGTTATCTTTCATTTTTGGGCCCTAAGACAACCCAAAAATCATCAACTTTTACTGAACCATTTTGCTCTATTTTGGGAGGAATTTTGTTTAAACAACCTTTTTTCAAAAAATTCCATGTATAGGTTACTAAAACAGGTGAAAGAGGAAAATTTTCCCCAAAACCCTACCAAACTTTTGGGGTGTAAAACTTTTTCATTAAAAAACAAAATTTTTCATCAACAATGCAAATTTAAAAAGTTTTTAATGAAAAGTTTGGAACTGGCAAGGGAAATCATAGTTAACGAGTTTTTTCAGATAAGAAACCCCAATAAATCCAAACAACATTGAAAACTTTCTTTAAAAAAGGAATAACACAAAACTAACCATTTATAAATCCCTTTTAAATTTAGTCAAGGAGCTTAAAATTTAAACAACCCAAAATCTATGTTGGTTTTTAAAAATTAAAAATTAAGAAAATTTGCCAAACAATAGGGCCAAAAAACAACAAGGCCCTTTTTGGGTAATTTATAAAAACTGACCCTTTTGGAGCTAATTTAAATTTGGGCTGACTGGATTTCCCTGGTTTGTGTGTTTTTTTTTAGTCCATTTTCATGTTGGTAAAAAATGGATTAGTGGAAGAAAATTTTTTTTGACCCAATTCATCTTTGCCTTTTTAGAAAAAGTTTTATTGTTTTTTTTTTAAATTGCTGTTAAAAGGTTTCTAGGGGTTTTTCCTAAGTTTAAAAAGGGTTTTTATTTTCATCTAAAGATTTTTAAATTTTTTTTTGGTAAAACATTTTCTTTCATAAAATTTTCTATTTTCATTTATTTTTCTGGGTTTTGTTTAAAGGGGCCCAAAATTTTTTTTGGGTTTTTAAATGATCATAAGACTTAAGAATCTTTTTAGGGGAATTTGGGGGTGTTTTGGTTTTAACAAGAGCTGTAAAACCCTTTCCTTTTTAATATTAATTTTCATCAAAAGAAAAAATCCGGGGGGGGGGGGGAAAAATTTTTAAAGTTCCAAAAAGGTTTTGGGGGGGGGGGGTTTAACAATTAAAAGGGGTTTTTTGGGGAAAAATTTTTGGGGAAAATTTTAAAAGTATTGAAGTTTGGGTTTTTATTGGGGAAAAAAAATTTTAAAAAATTTTTTTTTGTTTTTGGGGGAATATAGGGGGGGTTAAATGGGGTTTTTTTTTGTTTTTTTTTTGGTTTGGGGGGTTATTTTAAAATTTTGGGTTTTTTTTGAATTGTTAAATATGTTTATTTTATGGAAGGGTTTAAAAGGGTTTAAGTTTTTTTTTGGAAGCTTTTTTTGGGGGGAAATTTTGGGTTTTTTAAAATTTTTTTTATGTAATTTTAAAAAATCATCAAAAGGACGATCCCCTCAAGTTTAAAAGGGGTCTATTGGGGGAAAAAGAACTTTGGGGGGAACGTTTCCCTTTTTAAAAAAAAAAAATTTTTTTAAAAAAATTTAAATCGAATTTTTTTAAATTTTTTGGGCCTTTTATCAGTGCAGAAGAAAAAAGGGAAACAAAAGATATATGTTAGGAAAGCTTTATCGAGAAAATTCCGAAAAGTCGTGGGTATCCATTAATTTCAACAAGATCACAGATAAACCGGTGATTTCAAAATATTCAAAACAACCACCTGAAAGAATAGAAAATTTTCCCAAACCCCTTTCGTGACAAATCACATTATCAAGGAACTAGAAAGGGGAAGCAACCAAGGAACTAATTTAAGGGGGCGGCCCCAACCCCAATATCCGATCCCCAAAAAATGGTTAAACACTGGGGCGGGGCGGCGAGCCAACTTGGATGGTCCTTTGCAAAAATCGCCCCCGAATTTTTTTGTCCATTTTAAATTAAATTTAAATTTTTTTTCCCAAATTTTATTTAAAAATAAATGGATCTAATTTTTTATAAACCAAAGGGAAAAATTAAAATATTTCAAAACGTTTCTTTTTAGAAACAAGATTTAATTTAGATCCTGTCCCAAGGACTTGGGGGGTTTCTCTTTTTCCCAACTTTTTGAAAATCAATTGGATTTGGGTTAAAAACCCCTTTCATTAATAAATAGAGCCTTGGAATCTTTTCCGTTCTAATGGGTAATTTATTTTTTTTTTAATCTTATTCAGATTTTTTAAAACCCTTTGACCGTAATAAAATTTTTCCCAAATTTTTTCAAAGGGAACTTATAACACTTTCCCTCAACATTTTGGGGGGAAATTTTTAATCAAAAGTTTTTTTTTACTGTAAACAAGATTTTTGAAACAACCTTAATATTAAAATCTTTAAAAAGGGGGAAAAGGGATATCAACCCAAATTTTTTAGGTAAGGGAGAACCAACATATTTTTTGTTGAATAAGGCCCGGTTGCCCTTTTTTTGGAATTTTAAAAGTGATACTGAAACCATTCCTTTAAAAAATAGGAAAAATCCCCAAAAACCGTTTAAAAGCAATTCAATAAAACAATAAAACTTCTACTGAAAGGCAAAAAAATGAATTAGGGCAAAAAATTTACTTCCACTAATCCATCCTTTTCCTTTTCATGTTGGACTAAAAAAAAACACCAAACCCGGGAATCCTCAGCCAATTATTGCTCCATAGGGTCAATTTCATATAAAAAAAACCAAATGGCTTTTAATTTTGACCCTATTGTTGGGAAAAAATTTTTAACTTTTAAAGTTAAAAACAAACCCTAGACTTGGTTGATAAATTTTTCCCCCCTTGAATGACTTAAATGATTTAAAAATGGTTAGTTTTGATGTTTCTTCCTTGTTTAAAGAAAGTTTCCCGTTTATGATTTATTAAGTTTCCCTTTTTGAAGAATTCGTTAAAATATGATTTTACCATTGCCAGTTCCCCACTATCATTAAACTTTTTAAAAATTTGCATTGTTGATGGGGAAAATTTTGTTTTTTAAAAAGATAAGTTTTTTCACTCAAAATTTGGATGGCAATGGGGAAAACCCTTTCAAAACCCGTTTTTTAGTAACCTATACATGGGTTTTTTTAAACAAGGGTTTCTTTAAAAAATTTCCCCCCTAATAAAACTAAATGGTTCAATATGTTTTAAAGATATTTTGTGTCTTATGCCCAAAAATGTAGATTTACAAACCCTTTTTTTTGGAAAAAATTTAAAAAGCTTAACCCATTCTAAAAAACTTTAAATGTTGAGTTTGAAGAAAATAACTCATTGCCTTTTTTTAATGTTTTTAAAATTTTTAAAGGGGAATAAAAATTCAAATTTAAAATTTTCAGAAAAAACCAAAAAATAAATGTTCCTATGTCCACTATTTTTTCCTCGCCTCAAGATAGAGTCAAAAGGGGGAAAACAATGTTTTTTAGAGCTTTTTCGAATTTTTAGTCCCGAGTTCCTAGATGAGGAAAAACCAAAATTTATGAAATAGTAATGATTTAAAATTCCAAGAAAAAAAAAGGGAATTGATAAATCCCTTTTAAAATTGCCCAAAGGGAAAACTTTTTATAATCCAAAAAAAGGGGAAACCCCCTTAATTTAACTAAAAATATGTTGGTTTCCCCCCTTTCCATGAAAACTTGGGGTTTATATGCCCTTTTCTTCTTAAGACTTTTTAAAAATTAAAGTTGTTTTCAAAAATCTTGATACGTAAAAAAAAATTTTGATTAAGAATTCCCCCCAAAAATGCGATGGGTGTTCAAAAAATTTTCCCTTTTAAAATTTGGGGATTAAGTTTATTTTTGGGCAAAATGGTAAAAAAACGAACTAAGATTAAAAAAAAACATAAATATAGCATTAGAAAATGGGCAAGAATTCCAATCTATTTTATTCATGTAAAGATTTTAACCATCCCAATGGGGGGGTTTTCCCAAAAAAATTAGAAAGTAGTATCAAAACAAGTCCATGGTCGACAGGAATAAAAATTTAATCTTTTTCATAAAAAGCAGTTTTTTACAATAAATTTAATATTTCCTTTTGGGTTTTATAAATTAGATCCCTTTAAAATTAATAGAAAATTTTGGGGAAAATTTTAAAAATACCGGGCAAATAAATAGCTTTGGGGGGGAGTTTTTTCAAAGGACCATCCAAGTTGGCTCGCTGCGCGTCCCCCGTTTTTTTTTAAACCGGGGGGGGGGGTCAAAGGGGGGGGTGGTGGCCGGGCCCCCTTATATAGCTTTCCCTTGGGTGCTTCACTTTTATAGTTCCTTTTATAATTGAGTATCCCCCGAAAGCGCTGGGGGGGGGGGGGGGGTTTTACTTTTAGAGTGGTTGTTTTGGGATATTTTGAAATCACCTGTTTACTGTGATCTTTTTTGCATATATATATGTGTGTTGTTGGTTGTGTATATATATATATATTTAATATATATATAATATAAAATATATATATAATATATATATATATATGCAAAAAGATCACAGTATACAGGTGATTTTAAAATATGCAAAACAACCACTGTGAAAGAGTAGTGAAATTCCAAGCGCTTTCGTGACTACTCACATTGTCAAGGAACTAGGATTGTTCCTTGACAATGTGAGTAGTCACGAAAGCGCTTGGAATTTCTCTATTCTTTCACAGTGGTTGTTTTGCATATTTTAAAATCACTTGTTTACTGTGATCTTATTGCATATATATATATATATATATATATATATTTATATATATATATATATATATATATATATATATATATATATATATATATATATATATATATAGTATATATAAAACAGTTCAAAGGGAAAAAGTCTTTTGTTTACACTATACAAAGTATAATGAAGTATGCAATTTAGAGACATACTGAAAGTTAAACGGTACACTGTGCATCAGTTATCATTTCACTCGTGTAGTGCTGTTAGGATCAACAGGTACTTTTTGATTTATTGTTTTTATAAATTCTACATAACTTCTCAAGTAGCACATTACTAAATTAACCTTGTTTGACAGTTAAAATATAATTGTGTGTGTTATGTCCATAAATAACATAAGCCTAAAATTTTTTTACAATTATCTCTGCAGTTTTGTCTGGTTTAGGAGCTAGCTCATAATAAAGCGAGAAATTATCTTACATCTCTGGTATGTAACATTAGAGAAATGTTTAAAAACCCCCAAACGAGATTTTTTCCTTTTCCCATTCGTGTGAAATTTTTTCCCCGGGCCTTAGAAATATTGACAAAGGCAGGGGTTGATTATATTTCCTACCTATTTTGGGGCTATTTTACAGCACGAAAAACCCCGTGACACTGGCTAGTAAAAAGCACTAAACCAGTGACATTTTGCGTAGTACAGCACGAAAAACCATGACACTGGTATTAAAAAGAAACGAAAACCAGGGGACACTCGCTAGTAAAACCCCCGAAAATCAGTGCATGCGAAGTACAGCACGAAAAACAGTAAACACTGCGCTAGTCCCGCACGTAAAACCATAAAACTGCGCTAGAAACAGCACTTTAAACCAGTGAAAAACTGCGCTGGGGTTAAAAGCACTTTAAATTCAGTGACCATTTCCCCGCTGTACAGCCGTAAATCAGTGACACGGGCCCTCTGCCCTTTCAAAAATTATTGTTCGAAAGTCACAATTTAAGAAAAGCAAAATTAAACAAACCCTTTAAAAGGGCTAAAGTGCTTTTGACAAAAGGTCAAAGGGATAAAAAAACCTTTCCTTGTAAAGGGGTCGCCCCAAAGAAGCGATAAAGGGAGACAATTTGGAAATTAAAAGGGCCCTTTGAAGTCTTTACCCAAACAGATCATCTTACTTTCGGGTTTTTGAAGAATTTAAAAATTATGGATAATTATTTTAATTTTGTCATTATAACCTTCTGGGGGTAACAAAATTTTTAATTTTAAACAAAAATTTAGAATTGGCACTCTGAGAGGGTAATCTTCAAATTCCCTTGGGAAAATTTTTAATTAAAAAGATGCGCCCAAACTTTTTTTTTAGTGCAAGTGTTCTAAAATCTTTTTTTAAATATTTTGAAAAAGACGTATTTAACACGGGAAAGTCTGTAAGGTTTAGATCTTTTTACTGCTTCAAGGAAAAACCCCACCCCACCCCAAACCAACCCTCCCCAGAAAAAACACTGGGTTTGTAAAACCCTTTTGTTCCTACTTTACGCAAAAAGAATTTGTGAACAAAATCTTAAAGGTTTTTTGTTTACCAAAACTTAAATCCCAAAAGAAAAGGGGAATTTTGCAAGAAAAAATAGGTGTTTTTTACTCCTTGTAAAACATAAAAAGAAAGGGTTTCTACAAAGGGAAATTTTCGCTTTACTAAATTCAGGGGGCTGAACTTCAGATCTCGAAAAGTACATCGTTTATCTCTAACATTTGGGCTGGAGACAGGTTCGAATGTGGGGTCGCTCTTTTTTAGAAAGTTTGATACCATCAGTTTTCAGACTCGAAAAAACTAAAAAACCCCCCCGCTGCAGGGAAAGGGAAAGGGCCCTTTTTCTATTTAAATAAACAAAAAAAACTCACAAAAACCCACCAGAACCAAAAGGGTGACCTTGGAACAAAGAAAATTTAAATTATTATTATAATCAAAAAGAAGCGTTTAAGCCAAAAGGGGCCTATACGGGGAAACCCAAAGAGAAAAAACCCTTAACATGCACAGGGATGATTTTTTCCAAGGGGTAACGGGTACTAAGTATTTTAACATGAGTTTATTACAGACGGGAGAACATTTTCGCCCAGCTACGCACAATTTAGATAAACCCATCCTACCCTGACCCCAACAACAGTGAACCGTCAACCCCAAAGAAAAATCATACAGGCAGAAACCACCAAGTGAGGGCAAAACCCCGTCCCTTTTGAAAGTATCAGCAGGGGGTTCCCTCCCTGATATTTCCCGCTTGCCCCCGAAAAGGGATTTGAGCCACCATCTTCCTCCAAGAAACTTTTCCCATGAAAAAATTTTGCCCCCCCATGGAATGAATATTAAATTTTGGGGGAGAGCACGTAAAAAACCCTTTAAATAGAGGGCCCTTGGGTTGGGTTTTCACCCTGTTTACTTTCAAAAATTACAAAAATTTTAAACCACACAAAACCCATTATCAAGAAAAAAAGGGGAACTCCCCCCCCCCGAATCATTTTTCACCATTGTTTTTTCTTCCCTGCCTCCCTCATTACCTCCTTATAAAGCCGGTTTCATATTTCCCTTTTCGTTTCTTTCTAAATCAGCACGTTTATTATTATTTTTAATAAAGGGGGAAACGCAAAAACCCCAGAGGTTTATACGGGCGCCGGGGGGGGGGGATGTGGGGGGCATTCAGGTTTAAATTTGGGGGAAACGGGAAACGACCCAAATTTCCCCAAAAATAAAGAGGCCCCTCACCAACATAAAGGGAAACCCTTCCTTAGAGGAATCTAGCACGGATATCGTCAACAAAAATGTTTAAACCTTGTGGACAAAAGATCAACGATGCCATTTTTGAATGAAATCAGCTCCCACTCACATTTTTAAACATAATTTGGACATTCGAAAAAACGAACAAAGTTTGGATAAAGGGAAAAAACTTTCCTACAGGGTTTTCCCCAGTTTTCAACTGCCCTGAATTTGGGATTCAAAATTAGCCGACATTTTTGGGTTTTATGATGTATTTGTCGAGCAATTTGGCAAACTGCGCGAGGAAAGAAACGTTTATCTAAAGGCCTTTAATTCAAAGTTTGGGACCAAAAGGCACAGTCTCGGTGGCACATGATGCACTGATCACGGGGAAAGAATGTACCAGGGAGCAAGTTATTTTAAGCGGCAGTGAGAGCAAATTTGCAAACCCTAAATTAACCTTTTACTGACTTGTGGTGTGTGTGTGTGTGTGTGTGTGGTTGTGTGAACTCACCTGTTTGTACTCCCCTTTTTTGGGGTTTTGCTTTTTTGTTTTGTGTGTGTGTGTGTGGGGTGTGTGTAGACAATTGTACTCCCTACCCGGTTTTTGGGGTTCCAGTCGAGTCCTGGCCCCGCCCCCCTTGGGGGCCCTATTTTGACCCCACTCTCTCCTGGCGGGGTTTTTCCCAGTCTCGCTCCTGGCTCCGCCTTCTGGTGGCCGTTTAGCTGACTCCACTTCTCCGGGCCTGGGTTCAGTCTCAGTTTTCTGGCCCCGCCTTTTGGTGGCCGCTAGTTGACCCCAAAATTTCTCCTGGGGGGTTTCCCAGTCTCAGCTTCTGGTTTCCGCCTCCTGGTGGCCGCTAGCTGACCCACCTCTCCTGGCGGGGGTTCCGCCCTCGGGGTTCTGGCTCCGCCTTTCTGGTGGCCGCAGCGGGACTCCACTCTCTCCTGGTTTGGGTTCCAGTTCGGGTTTTCTGGCCCGCCTCTTGGTGGCCGTAGTTGACTCCACTTTTCCCCTGGGGGGTTTTCCCCAACCCAAAGCCCCCGGGCCCCCCCCTTCTGGGGGCCCGTAGCTGCCCCCACTCTCTCCTGGCGCGGGGGGACATATAACTTAAAGTTTTCTTGAAGAGACCCGGGATGCCAAAAAATCACATACTGAAGTACGAAATTTTGAATAATTGGGGAAAATGGAATGTAAAAGGGAAAATTGAAAGGGGGAAAATTTTAAATTAAATCCAAACTAGTAAATGGGGAAACTTTTTAAGAGTCGGGGGAAAATTTTTGGGAAATTTGAACTTTACGGTAAATCACTAAAAATAATACACAAATCCCCGGGCACATAAAAAGAGAAAAGGTTAGGAACGCGTTTGGGCCGACCTGGACCATTGACAAAGTCCCAGTGGGGACTTTGTAAATTTTGGCCCCAATGGACCGAAACGTCGTCGTAAACTTCTCTCTTTTATGTGGGGTTTATTTGTTTTATCGTTCCGTCACGGAAATTTCCCTTTTTTTTGGTTATTCACTATAAATAATGTTTAAAATTCCAAATTTGTAACAGGGTGTTTTTTTTTCCAAATTGTCGGTATACGAATTATTTACAATAAATATTACTTAAAAATAAAATTTTTTTAAAATCAATTATGCGTGTTTCCCTGTTTTTAAATTTTTACAGAAAACAGCATTGCTAATAAAGAAAGTTTTAATTTAAAAATTTTTTGGGTTTAACTTTTATAAAAATGGGATTTTAAATTACACTCCCCAAAAAGCCAGTGATATAACCAAAAATATTTCTTTTAAAAGCGTGTAATGAAAAGAACAGTGAAAACAGTTTGGGAAACAGACAAAAGAGGGAATTAAAAATATTTTTGGAAGGTTTGTTTCACATAGATTTGAGCCCAAAGAAAGAAGTAGTGACCTTTAAGCAGTTGAAGCATTTTTCATAAGGAGGGGGGGGGGGTCCAAAATTTGAAGTAGGCAGTCCAAAGTATGGGGGGAAAAAAAATAATAAAGGGTTGTAAAATACTTTGGTGATGGGAACAGTGAAGATGTGGAGTGATGGCAGTGAAGATGTGGGGTGTTTTCAGCAGTGAAAAAAGTGGAAGGGGTGCAGAGTGAATTTTGTGGGGGGGATGGGAGTGAAGAAGTGGAGGGATGCCGCAGTGAATTGTGGAGTTTATGCAAACAGTAATATGGGGGTGATGCGGGAGTGAAGATGTTGGGGTGATGCAGCAAATGAAATGTGGGGGGATGCCCCAGTGGGAAAATGTGGAGGGGTGCCGCAGTGAAAAATTGGAGTGATGCGGCAGTGAAGAAGTGGAGTGGTGCAGCAGTTGAAGAGGGAGTGATGCCGGGGTGAAAATGTGGAGGGGGTTTCCGCCCTGAAAAATGGGGGTATGCAGAGTGAAAATTGGAGTGATGCGGGAAGGGTAATTTGTGGAAAGGGGCCCGCCAAATGAAAAATGTGGAGTGATGCGGCAGTGAAGAAGTGGAAATGATGCAGCAGTGAAGGTGTGGAGTGTTTCGGCAGTGAAAAAGTGGGGGTTTCAGCGTGAATATGTGGAGTGAAAGCGCAAATGAATATGTGGAGTTTATGCGGCAGTGAAAATGTGGAGTGAAGCGGCAGTGAAGTGTGGAGTGATGCAGCAGTTTAAAATGTTTGGGGTAGGGGGCGGGAATATGTGGAGGGATGCAGCAGTGAATATGTGGAGGGATGGGGCAGTGAATTTGTGGAGGGATGCAGCATTTAATTGTGGGGGATGCAGAGTGAATTTTTGGAAAGGAAAGGCCCGGGAGTGAAGATGTGGAGTTGGGTGCGGGATGAAGATGTGGAGTGATCAGCAGGAAGATGTGGAGTGGGGGCGCATTTAATATTTGGGGGATGCAGCCGTGAATTGGTGGGTGATGCAGCAGTGAATATGTGGAGTGATGCGGGAGTGAAAATGGGAGTGATGGGGGCAGTGAAGATGTGGGGTGATGCAGCCCTGAAGAAGAGGAGTGATGCGGCAGTGAAAATGTGGGGGGGAAAGCAGCAGTGAATAAAGTGGAGGAAGCCCCAGTGGGAAAATTGGGGGGATGCAGCAGGGGAATTGGGGGAGGGATGCAGCAGGAAAATGTAAGGGGGGAAGCAGCATGAAGATGTGGAGTGATGCAAACCCGTGAATATGTGGGGGATGCCGCAGTGAATATGTTTGGGGGGTGCAGGGAGTGAATATGTGGAGGGATGCCGCAGTGAAAATGTAGAGTGATGCAGCAGTGGGAAAATTTGGAATGATGCAGCAGTGAAGAAGTTTGGGTGATGCAACAGATGAAGATGGTTTTGGGGTGATGCCAAAAGATGAAAATGTGGGGGTGATCAAACAAAATTTTAAGATGTGGAGTGATTTTCCAAAAAAAAAAAAGGGGGGGGTGAAGATGTGGGTGATGCAACAGATGAAATGGGAGGATGCAAAGATGAAATGTGGAGTGATTTCAAAAAGATGAAGAAAGTGGAGTGATGCAACGATGAAGATGTGGAGTGTTCGCAGTGAAATTATGTGGAAAGGAAAGAAAAATGGGGGTTGGGTGGGGTGAAGGGAACAGAAGAAGTTTTGGAGTGATGCAAAAGATGAAGATGTGGGTGATGCAACAGATGAAGATGTGGAGTGTGTATATTTTCAAAACAAACAGTTTAACACAAAAAAAACCAAAAAACACTACAATTTATAATTTTTTCTATTAAAAAAAATTTTTTTCATAAAAAACATAAGGAGCTTTAACTTTGATATAGCTTATATTTTAAAATACCCCAAAATTTACAAAATATCAAATAAAAAGTATATAATAACCGTAGTGACTCAGTGCATTGTCACGCATTTCGGGGGTCTTACGTTTCTAAACCCAAACCCAGTGTCATTAAAAACCCCCATCTTCGTGGGCGGGGTTGACATTTTCCCTTTTCAAACCCTGTTCTCAGACCCACATTTCCGTGGTATTTCCCCCGACAAACCCGACACACCGTCCCGTGGTATCCACGGGCACCGACACCCGTTCCGTGGTATCCAAAAAGGGCACCGAAAACACCGTCCCGTGGTATCCCCGAACCTGAAAACCCCCGTCTGTGGTATCCCCGACAACCTGCCCCCCACCGTCCCCCGTGGGATCCCGGCACCGACACCAAAACCCTCCCCCGGGTATCCCCCGACACCTGACACAACCCTCTCCGTGGGTTTCCCCGACACCCGACACACCGTCTCCGAGGTACCCCGACACCCGAAAACAAACCCTCCCCGGGTATCCCCGACACCTGACACAACCGGCTGTGGGAACCCCCGGGAACCCGAAAACACAGTCTCCGTGGGATCCACGACACCCGACACCCCGTCCCCCGTGGTATCCACGACACCCCCCAAAAACACCGTCTCCGTGGGAAACCACGACACCCGACCAACCGTTTCCCGGGATCCACAAAACCCGACACACAGTCCCCGTGGTATCCACGACACCTGACCCCAAACCCTCTTCCCCTGGTTTTCCACGACACCGACACACCATTCCGTGGTATCCCCGGGCACCCGAAAACCCCCGTCTCCGTGGTAATCCACGGAAAACCTGAAAACCCGTTCCCCCGTGGTTAAACCACGACACCCCGAACCCCACCCTCTCCGTGGGATCCACGACCTGAAAACACGTCTCCGTGGTTTTCCCCGGCACCTGACCCACCAGTCTCCGTGGTATTCCACGCACCTGCCCAATCCCCTGTGGATCCCGACACCTGAAAACAAAACCCCCCTCCGTGGTTTTTCCCCGCCCCCTGACACAAAAATCTTTCCCTTTGGGATTTCCCCGGGGGCTTTAACCCGTTCCGTGGTATCCCCGACACCCCCGAACCAAAAACAGTTTCCTCCTGGTTTTCCACGACACCTGAAAACAACCCTCTCCGGGTATCCCCGAAAACCGACCCACCGTCTCCTAGTTTTCCAGACACCTGAAAAACCCGTTTTCCGTTTGGTACCACGACACTTGACCCCCGTCCCCCCGTGGTATCCACGACACCGACACACCCCTTCCGTGGTAAACCAGACACCTGACAAAACCGTTCCCTGGGATCCACGACACCCGACAACCCCAGTCTCCCGGGGATCCACGACACCGACACACCGTCCCCCGTGGTACCCGCCCCCCTGACACACCGTTCCGTATTTCCCCGACACCTGCCCCCCGTCTCCCCTGGTTTTCCACACACCTGACACCCGTCCCCCGTGGAAACCCCGACACCCGAAAACCCGTTTCCCTAGTATCCACGACACCCGACACAACCCTCTCCCCGGGGAAACCACCCACACCTGAACCCTCTTTTCCCTGGTTCCCCGACACCCCGAAAACACCGTTCCCGTAGTATCCACGACACTGACCCACCCTTCCCGGGGATCCACGACACCCCGAAAACACCCTCCCCCTGGGACCCCCGACACTGACACACCGTTCCGTGGTTTTCCACGACACCTGACAACCGTCTCCGGGGGGTAACCCCGACACCTGACACACCGTCTCCGGGTATCCACGACACCTGACACACCGTCCCCGGGTGGTATCCACGACACCTGCCCACACCGTCTCCGTGGTATCCACGACACTTGACACACCGTCTCCGTGGTATCCACGACACCTGACACACCGTCTCCGTGGTATCCACGACACCTGACACACCGTCTCCGTGGTATCCACGACACCTGACACACCGTCTCCGTGGTATCCACGACACCTGACACACCGTCTCCGTGGTATCCACGACACCTGACACACCGTCTCCTTGGTATCCACGACACCTGACACACCGTCTCCGTGGTATCCACGACACTTGAAAACACCGTCTCCGAGGTATCCACGACACCTGACACAACCGTCTCCGTGGTATCCACGACACCTGACACACCGTCTCCGTAGTATCCACGACACCTGACACACCGTCTCCGTGGTATCCACGACACCTGACACACCGTCTCCGTGGTATCCACGACACCTGACACACCGTCTCCGTGGTATCCACGACACCTGACACACCGTCTCCGTGGTATCCACGACACCTGACACACCGTCTCCATGGTATGGATACGTGGATTAGGGAAGAAATACTCACGTAGGCTGTTATTAAGTATAATTGCTGTTATGTGGAGAGAGCCCGCAGCCGTTACCTATCTCACTGCTCACACTCGTAACACTGACTAGCCGGCTGCAGTACCCTATGTAAGGGGGCCTTATACTGCTGAGGTCAGCACAATATGAATTCAGATAGTGACTCAGGCAGAGACGGTTGATCGTTGAGTCAACGGTACAATAGTTACTGGTACCTGGTTACTACTACTGAGACTGGTAACTGGTTACTACTACTGAGACTGGTAACTGGTTACTACTACTGAGAGCTCGGCGACGCTAACGTATGTCGTCCCGACATACAACTAATACAAACTAGAGATGGCAGGTATACGGCTTGGGCTGATTCTATACAATGTCAAAGTACACAACATTAAACATTATAGATACATAAGTAGAACATTGGAATGAAAGCTTACGTAACTGAAACTGTAATGCAATACAAGGTATACTATAGTACAACTTAAAACTCAACAAATGAACAACGAACTGTATGTTGAGATTACAAGTGATAAAAAATAAAAATTTTGATCGATCGATCTGTATTCATGTGATCTACGGATTCTGAGGAAGGAATATATACAAAGAAAGAGTGTTTAACAGAAAGACAGATTCGGTGCACGCAAATCTAGACTGTTAACTCTCAGAATGCGGAGAGAACACGAACACACAAAAAAAAAATTCTTGAATACTGATAAGTTGATGCTGTAATTATTCATCTATACAGGTTATTTACATTTAACCCCAACTCTGCTAGGGTGTGATTGACATATGCAGAATGGGTGTCATCTCTGGGAGGATCAAACTCTGTAGCATTGGCTAACTCATGCTGTATTTGAGGTAAATCTGAATTAGGAGTTACAAATGATACTTGAGGATTTCTCAATACCTGTCGTGTACGTAGGGAATAACGACATTCAGGTTGATCATCTGACTGAGTATCA